>CBMN010765281.1:0-17103 GCA_000582825.1 Hordeum pubiflorum
GCACACAGGTAACAAAAAGTTCCCGCCGTCATGGCACAGAGGTCCAAACGAACTTTTCAGTGGCATACAGGTTCCACCCAACTTTTGTAATGGCATACACGTAAAACCCTCTAGAAGTTTCGCACCCCGGTCCGCACCTGCCACCCGGAAGTTACCGGTGCCGCCGGTTCCCACCCCACCCCACCCCGCCTCTCCCGTCTCTGCCTTGACCCTCCAACTCTTCCCACCTTCTTCGGGCAGGCTTCGCTTCAGCTCAGCTGAGGTAGGAGCTGCAAAGATATTTCCTTTCTTCTTTTCCATCTGGCCCCCAACTGCCCCGCACTTTCCTTCTCTCTTTCCTTTCTCCCGATCTGAGCACCACCCAATCGCTCGCTCGATTGATCCCCGCAGCTCCGATCCTCGAGTAGTAAAGTAGCCAGATTAGTCGGCGTTCTGCTTCCTGCTCAGCCCAGATTAGATTTGCTTGTCTTGTTGTTTTTGTGCTGGGGCGCTCGCTCCAATTCGGTCAAGATTTTCTACTCCTAGGTCTTCCTTGATTTGTTGCCTTCTCTTGGCGTCTAGTTCATCCGCCGCGGAGTAGCCCGATTCACTTCCTTGATTTGACTTCATTTTGTCTTCTTGGAGGCAAAAAATTGTTCCTCGTTGAGTTGGAGAAGGGGGATGCAAACTTCGTTGCTACCACTGTTGTATCCCCATTTTTAAGTAGTATATGCTCGTCTCGGGGATGAGATACTTGTGAATTTCACGGTCCAGATGTCTCCTCTGGCTCTTCTCCTCGCTCTGCTCTTGCTTCTCTGCTCGTCTCTGGCTTTGGTTTCCGGGTCCGAGCCAACCCTTTCATGGACCTGTGGAGATGACCAAGTTTCCATCTTTGAGACCTCTGACGGCCGTCAAAACCTGTCCATCAATGGGGTTTTGGTGAAGGACCGTGCTCAAGGCTGCGACAGGCTCCGGTCCTACTTTGGCAGTGGTTGCCTCAGCTGCGATGAGCGGTCGCAATCCTGGAGGGGTGCGTGGATGCGCTACTGCAGCGATGATGAGACTCAATCTAGCTATGGTGAGTGGCTTCTAGGTTTCTAGCTTCAGTTGTGTCCGCAGTTCGATATGTTTATGTTTGTATAAGAGTTTGAATTGGCAAGCATATATGGAACTTTGGCCATTTGATGACCCGGTGTATGTCCTCGCATGCACCGAGGTATTAATGAACAAAGTGACTTTTTGAACTGAAAATGGACAAAGTGACTGGTCAAGTCTAGCCAAATATTAGTTGCCGTACCTGAATCTGTTTTGTATTTGACTTAAAATGTTTGCGGTTGCTGGATTGTGCTGTGCTGAACCTATATTATAAATTTATAATCAAATATGAAACGATCGGCACAGCAATAGGAAAAAACAGGTTGTACAAATGATAAAATCTGCAAAAGCTGGTTAAGACTTAAGAGAAATATGATTTTCATAATGCACCATAATACCAAACACAACCTAAGTATCATATGCTTCCGAATTTTGAGGTATGATTCTGTTTACAACACATGCATTGTACTGAATGATTCTGTTTACAACACATGAATTGTACTGATCAAAGCTGTTGTTGGTACTTTGTGTAACACTAGCATTCATGCATCCTTCTATTATTCTTTAGTTTTGGTGTAGATGTCAGTTCTATGGGAATGCAACTTCTATTCGATGCCATAGACTGACTATATCCGTTAGTGTGAGCCGTGGGTGTACAGACCCACCACTCAGGTTCTTGTCATCTTCAGCTCGAATTTGAGTGCCTATTTCCTCTATAAATAAATCGTTACCTAGTTCCTCATAGGCATTCTAGTTACTCCTATATCATGCAACTTATAGACGACATATGGTTTTCTAAGTTCTGTTTACACACATGCTTTTTATGAAATGTAGTAACTTCAGCTCCAAACATACCAAGGAGGCTTTTGAAGCAGCCGTCAGAGAATGACGCAAAAGCTGAAGGTGACCCATGTGAGAAAACGGGTCTACACGAAAATAAACATGATGCCAATGATTCTTCCCAAAAAGAGGATCCTCTGTTGGCTGTGCCAGGTGTGCTTCTCCTATGCTGTGGTCTCATGCTCCCATGTTTTCATGCCGAAAGAAAAGAAGGAAGAAGACACAATACTACATCCATTCAGCGCAATGCTGGTGAGTAAATACATCATGTGTTATTGTCCTTTTTCCTTTTGCAACAAATGTGTTATTGTCCGTTTATATTCGGGAAAAGCCAATTCTTGCTGTTATCCTTATAGTGGGATCAAAAGTAAATACACCAAAATATTAGTTGTCTGGACTCAAATTGGAGTAGGCTAATTTGGGATAATCGTTTAAAAAAAGTCCATCTAGTTCATGCTTGGTCAATAATAATGCATGCATCAGAATTTGGTTACAAAGATGTCGATATTTGGTGGTGTTCACACCACCGCCCTCAAATTACACATTTTTTTGGTTGTTAGTTGGACGCCTGTGTGTTGCTGCAAAAGTGATATTAGTATATCCAATCATGTGAAACGTCTATTTTCATACAAATCTGATGCTAAAAAAAAAGACTGAACTTCAGAATAGGTGGCAATCCACAAATAGAAAACCGTAAATCTGATCATAACATGTAAAAAGAGAGCCCACACAATGACACAAGATAGTGGAGATTGT
The DNA here is from genome assembly GCA_000582825.1 of Hordeum pubiflorum. NCBI lineage: Eukaryota > Viridiplantae > Streptophyta > Magnoliopsida > Poales > Poaceae > Hordeum > Hordeum pubiflorum. Next base: position 2,671 of record CBMN010765281.1, read on the forward strand.
GACCAGATGACCCCACATGCCAGCAACTTAGGTTCAGTGAAGAGGAGGTAAGGTGGCAAATGGACTATTAACTTTAATATCTGCTGGAGTTAAGTTGTCGAAATTAGTGTTCAGCTATGATACTAGGTTTATCAAAAGTTGATTCGCAGTTGTATGCATTTGCAAACCTTTTATCTACCTGCTAGATACCAGCCCAGCTTCTCCCAACTACTATGTCCATTTCCAAAGTAGGTCAACTATACCATTTCCACACCCGCTGTGCGAACTTATGAGGGAATGATTTCTGTTTAGATTATAAAATGTTGTACCTATGTCGAGTTTAATAATCTTTCATTGCGTAATGTTGATTCACTATTATATAGCTCTTCTCATGCGTTGCTCATCTTACTGGTTGAATTTAGATGTCCTTACATCTCATTGCACACAGATCATTGACAGAGTTAATGCGCTGCATTTTTCACGTATGTTGACCATATTAATCTATATCCAGCTACCTGATATGAAAATCAATAAGCAATGAATAGGTTTATTTGGACTAAAATGTTGCTTGGAAGAACCACAACAGAGTAATTGCAAATTTATAGCTAACCACTTTGGCAAGCATTTGAATATTTTCATATTGCGTGAACTATCTCAGTTCTGAAATGTGCCTCCAACTGTTAAATGGCTTGGATGACAGTGTCCATTGCGGTCCACTGTTAATATTCGTTGCATTCTTCTTTGAACAATCAAATGTTTCTTTACAGTTGAATCTCTTTCATCCTTTGACGTAAGCACATCATCCGAGAAGATCCCACCAACTCCACATCGAATACCTCCAAGCCCATCTAGATTCGCACCGTCTCCACATATTGCTCGAGTTGGGTCTGTTGACTTAAGTGTCCAGCAGATTCTCAGGGCGACTCAGAATTTCTCACATTCATTTAAATTGGGCGAAGGAGGATTTGGGACTGTCTACAGGGCTGTATTGTCAGATGGCCAGGTTGTTGCAGTCAAGAGAGCTAAAAAGGTAGTGGCATGCTATTGTTTCTTATATTTTGCTGTTATTATTGATACTTCATCAAACTGTCTTGGTTGCGTATGTGTTCATTATATTTGCTCAATTAAGATTTTTTGGATGAAATGTAGCACAACTTATACAGTTCCTGGGAGCACTTAGTTGAAACTGTTATTTTAGTTCTTTGTTTCTCTGCTAGCGACGCATAATGGATTCTACTATTTATTACAGGATCAATTTGCAGGTCCTAGTGACGAGTTCAGCAATGAAGTAGAATTGCTTGCTAAGATTGACCACCGGAATTTGGTGAGATTACTGGGTTATACTGATAAAGGAAATGAGCGTATTATTATCACTGAGTATGTTCCAAATGGCACTTTGAGAGAACATCTCGATGGTAAATGGCATTTCCTGCACTTGCTGTTTGGTTTAGCTTCAACTGTTACATACTTATATGTATTTGTTCATTCTGCAGGCCAACATGGCAGAACCCTGGATTTTAATCAACGCCTAGAAATTGCGATTGATGTTGCTCATGCACTCACTTATCTCCATCTATATGCAGGTAGACAATCTACATGCTTGTTCTGTGAATGTTGATGCACTGCAACTTAAATGATGCACTGCAACTTAAATACATTAGATTCAACATTATGAACTTAGTGAATAATATAACTGAATTAGGTTAAGATTTTATCATTGCATATGGCAGTGTTATTTTTGTTAGCTATTTAGCTATTGCAATTTTGGAAACTTGTTTTGATGAAATTTGTTATTGGAATGTTTGAGGGACTGAGAACTTCTATAATGTGAACAGAGAAGACAATAATCCATCGTGATGTGAAGTCATCAAACATACTTCTAACAGACAGCTACCGGGCCAAGGTGTCGGACTTCGGGTTCGCTAGAAGTGGCCCTAGTGACACAGAGAAGACACACATCTCCACGAAAGTGAAAGGAACTGCTGGCTACCTGGACCCTGAGTACCTAAGAACGTACCAGCTCACTCCTAAAAGTGATGTCTTCTCTTTTGGCATACTTCTTGTAGAAATTATTTCTGCCCGTCGCCCTGTAGAGCTGAAGCGGGCCGCTGAAGAGAGGATTACTATCAGATGGGTATGTTACATGACTTTTTCTTTCATTTCCAATGCTTGTACTCTCACCATTCCCTTTAGGATGTCATTTTGGAATGTGTAGCCAATCTTTAAAAATTAGACCAGTAATATACAGAGTTATTTAGAATTACCACACGTAAATTATGTTAATATTTATGTCAGTCAATATTTGTACAATTACATTTTTCATAACTGTTTTGACATATTAGTAGCAAAATAATTGTCAAAGGTGTATTACTATTACAGAGATGTCATGCTGTTATTGACCTAATCTTATCTGTTCAGAACTTTGTCAGTTTAAAATATACTACCTCCTTCTGGGTTTATTAGTCCTTTCATTTTTGGGTTAAACTTTGACCTTTGATTTAACTACCAAAAAATAAGTTATATAGCAGAAAAATAGTATCACTGGAAACCTCTTTTGAATATGAATCCGACAATATAAGTTTTGTGGCATACAATATATATTTTGTTAGTCAGACCTACGGTCAAAACTGGGCACAAAATACAAAGGGGACTAATAAACCCAGACGGAGGTAGTATATGTAATATCATAGCAGCAGATCTCTAGCAAAACTCACTTGCGATGAAAAAGTAGGTTGAAGTTTCGTTTTATTTGTGTTCCTATCATGAGAAAGATGAAGGGCGTTTCATTTAACTCCGTGTTTTTCCGTAGACTTTCAAGAAATTCAATGAAGGCAACATGAGAGAGATACTGGACCCGCTGCTGGAAGATCGCGTGGACGAGGAGGTGCTGGAGAAGCTTCTAAGTTTGGCGTTCCAGTGCGCCGCTCCCACGCGGGAGGACCGCCCGACGATGAAGGAGGTCGGGGAGCAGCTGTGGGAGATCAGGAAAGAGTATGGGAAGAGCGCCAGGAGAGTGTGAAATCATGTGCTCTTTAACCACGACCAGAGCATGCACAAATTCTTTGTATGAACATCTTGATGGTAATGTTTTGTGCTCACAGAATGCAATGTGCTGTTGAACAATGTACAGACGAACAAGCGATTTGTGTCTTCCTTCCTTACCACTTTGCAGTCTGCTTTCTCCGTGGACTTGTGCCTTTACTGAATGTGCATGCCTTACATTACGTGTCTGCAATTTCACTCTGGAGTTTGTTCTCGGTTTAGACGAAGGAAATGAAATTTGAAATTTGTCTGTACTGAGTGAAAATCTTTCACTTCGTTGATCTGAAACCAAGCAAGTATCGCTGTTGTTTCTAGGAAAGTGTTGAAATGGGAACTTCATATTTTTTTAGGCCCCGCTTGGATTCGGGTGTAAATTTATACACCAGTATTAAATCTTCAAGTGTATATTACCGGACACAGTGTTATTTCCGTCTGGCTTGAAAACGACGGCGGGAGGTCTGTATTAATTACGGGGGTATTCACGAGCAAACCGACAATCCAAGCGAAGCCTTAGGTGTAATTGAGGACCACGTCTCTCAATTTTTTCTAGAAAAGGCTGTCATGGCTAGCTTTATTTAATATCAAACCAGCATTACCACATCCATAAGTTATATCAATATCAAAACAACATTGCATCATTCACAAGCTTGTTGACTAGACAACCTGGAGGTTCGTCAGTCCAACTAAGCGAGTTTTTGTTACAATAACAGAAATTAGATATCACATGTGCTTGATTAGTTAAACGAAAACAATGTTTAAAAGAGACCTTCCCAATCGTCGAAGCTAAGTCTAAACTTTTGCAAAGATGGCTGCTGCTGCGTCCCACCATCCTAATTGGCGATCACAAAAGTTGATCACTTGTAGGAGTCTGATTCCGCCTCCGCCCGATGGAAACCTAGCAGAGTTAGCAAATTTCAGCCCATTATGCATTGCCAGAAAATACCTCAGCTTGCCCCTTTTGATATTTTTTCGAAATGACAGTCATCCTGCATTCATTAAAAAGAAAAAAGTTGCTCAGTTAATTAGGAAAAACCGAATGAAAACCAGATTGCTAGGTTAATTATCGAGAAACGGGTGAAACCATCACAATCGACACATAAAAAACCCAGAGCACACCGCTGAAACAGGGCCTCGGCGAGACATCACACATCATCATCATCATCATCACTCCTCCCCATAGAGGCGTCATTGCCATCCTTAAACTCTGAACAACGACCTCACGTCTAGCCACATCCCAGCGCCGCTCTGGGCCTCCAAACCACCCGAGGACCACCGCGGCAGCACCAGATCGCAGCGGCACGCGACCTGGAGACCCACGACGCCCATGTCGTGCATAGTGCGCGCACGCCGCACATCCCTACCAGGCCACGTCACCGACCGACACGCCCGCCCAACGCCAACTCGTTGCGCCCCCACGCCGCGCCAGATCTGCACGTTGCCCTGCACATGGCCGCACCACGCTCCATGCTTGTCCTGTGCCGCCCGGTGCAAGAGAGCATTTGCGCCGCCCCTAGCAGCAGCCCTAAGCCGTAGCCGACTCGACTTGCCCCGCCGAGCCGCGCACCACCATAGGACCGGCTATCCCGTGTCACTCGAACGCCCAGTGGGGAGGGAAGGGCCCCGCCACCGTCGACGCACGGGCTTTGCCTGGCGGCGACGAGGGAGGGGAGAGGCGAGGTGGTGGTGGTGGGGTACCGGCGGCGGAGAGCCAGGTTATGCCCGGGCCGCTCGAGGGAGCGGCACGAGGCTACATGCCCGTGTAGTGGACGAATCTGTGCCGCCCATCTGTTACGTCCCTTTTGATGGTTGTTGTTGCCAATACTCCTTCCTCTCTCCTCTTCGAAAAACATCGCATAAACATTTAGCCTTATGAATTTGGCTCAGATCTGGACCATTTGTGATCAAGTTCCATGCCCGCTAGAAGTTGCTCGCTATTGCTATGACAGAGAGCGATCATCTGAAGGGTGTTGGAGAAGGAGAGGCTTCATTATGTGTAATCCGGCGCCTGACCCATCAGAGACACCAGCGACTCTCCGCCAGGATTTGGTTAACCTCCAAACTAGCATAATTTGAGCTGGACTAGATGGTAGGAGCAGCAAATGTTCCGTGATAACCGACCTAGGCCAATCAACATGAATAGCTAGAGATAAGATCATCCAAACCCAGCCGCTACCAAGGATCCCTGGCATGTGTGCATTGGAATAGAAGATGCTGACCATCTTCAGCACCTAGATGATAGATCAGACATGCACCAACTGTTCCAATGTGCATATTTGCATAGAACACTCCAAACAGTCGGCTGTGTAGAGCTTCCCAGGTGAGATAGCATGTTTGCATATGCCCTTTATACAAGAGTGCATCACTGAACATGATATGTTGTGCATACTGAAAACACACCTGCCTATTCAGGTGCCAGATGACACCACGACGAAGCCTTGAACATTAAGAGGGATTTGCAATTTTTTTGGAGCATCGACTATATTAAAGGTACTTTGAACGAGATCCTCGTCCCACAAGCTAGAAGTTGGATCAAATAATGTCACTCACCAAGGACAAAACAGTTTGACCTCTAGGAGTAATAATCTTTCTATCAGGGCTTGAAGGGATCCAAGGGTCACTCTGGATATTCACATTCTCTCCAGCCCCAATCCTCCAAATATATCCAAGCTTGAATGTCCCTTCATGATACTTTGCCATGTGAATGAAGAGCCATCTTTAGAAATTACTTGCAATAGGCATTCATTAGGATAGTATTTAGCCTTAAGCACTTTAACACAAAGAAAATTCGGGTTCGTGATTAATCTCCAACATTGCTTATCGCAAGATTGAAGGAATGAAGATCCCTAAAATCCATATCATCTTCACCTTTTGGGAAACAAAACTTCCACTAATAGTAACAATTTATTAGTGTCCACCTTTGTGAAGATTTTAAAACTGCCATTCAACAAGCAAATAGGTGTAACTTGCTCGATCTGAACAACATCCACTTTCTCGGGGACAAGCGTGATAATTCTGAAGTTGAGATGAAAAAACAAAAGATCAATATTGTATAGGGCTATAGGCCCTCAAACATTGGAAGAAGATCACCTTTAATGACCCCCCAACATCTCCGATAAAACTCAACGGGGAACCCATTTGGTCCCGAAGATTTATTGTGCTCCATCTGGGAGATAGCCTCGAAAACTTCCTTTTCAAAGAAAGGTGTTGTCAACAATCATTTTCCTCACTAGAGAGTTGAGGTATATCTTCAGTGGCATTTTCAACCATGGATGCAAATTTGGATTACGGAGAGCCAAAAAGAGGCTTATAATTGTTAGCTATATAAGCTTTTAGATGATCCTGAACCACAATGGTTCCCTCATCTTGTTCAAGCCGGAAGATCCTCTTTTTCCAACGTTTTCCATTTGCAATCAAATGGAAGAACTTCATATTTCTATCACTCTCTCGGACAAGTCTTGCTTCTGCCCATCGATCCCAATTGATTTCCTCCTCTTGCTTAGCCTCAAGATCTATTGTAGAGGGGGGAGCGGATTCCGTATTAATGTCAAATGCAGTAACAATCATGAGAAGACGATCCTTTTCTGTCTTGTACTTACTGCTATACGCTTAGCCCAACTCCAATAGAATTTTCTACGGTGCCGGTTTACATTGCCACTTCTCAATTTTAGTAACTCCTACGGTCTTTTTTGACTATTCATGAGCTATAGTAGTCATGTATTCCCTTTGTAACTTAATATAATATGTTTTTGACACTATTAATATTGCTCATATCCGTCGTAGTCAAAACACTACTAGTGATTACATGGCTACTAATAATCAAACCGAAGCCCAAACTGTTCTGTGGATAGATTCAGATCTGGTGAACTTATGAATATCTCTCACAACGATTGTAATGGTCCAGGATGAGTAATACAAACTATTTTCTTGCAATGGAAAAAACATGATATTGCTAATAAGCAGATGTACACTTTGTCTGCGGGTAACTCAAAGATCGGCATATCTTCAACACGACATATTATAAAAAAGTGGACCCCAATCCCTGGTGAACAGTCGCCAGAAGGGATGGAAGCCGTGTGAACCCCCTGTATAGCATTTTTGTGTATTGGTGTGAGATTGTGTTGGCATTTTGTTTAATTTGCATGCGCCAGGGGAGGGGGTGGGGGCTGTTTGATCTAGATTTGATGGTTCTAGGGGCATTCACCAGAATTGTGCTCCTGGCGAACGTTCAACATATATCATTATGAAAATAAAAAACACATCATTTTCTGGGTTGTTGTTTCCATGCCCATACTTTGCTTCCATGTCGACTTTACCCTTGACCAATCCACAACTAATGAGGTAAGTGGGAGCGTCTTAAAATTTCTCTACATTCCGATCTGAACCTCTTGTTGGGTATTTACCTTGCTCCAGTAAACATATGAAGCAGAAATCACGAAGAAATAGGGAGCTCCACACTGGGCGGGTCAAGTTCTCTTTTGGAAAAGTGGGCTTATGTCCATTCTTAGATAAAGTGTCTTAGAAAGTACTAAAATTAGTAGAAATGTTTTTTCGTGCGCACCTAGTCACTATGCTAACCACAGAGGCCATGAGTCAAATATAGCTGACGAACTTTGAGCCATTCAGAGACGACCCAAAAAAGGAGCATGCATGCCATGGTTCCCTGATGCTACCCAAAAAGTGTGTGGCTTCCCTTCTGCTGGCACCCCGCCCATCCAACCCTTTGCTCCATTTCGTGTCATGCTTCCTCATCCTTTGCTTCCCCATTTGCCCCATTCTTCCTCCTTCAAGCATTTTCCCCTTCTCCTTACATTTACTTTCTTGCCAAATTTAGGACATCCACCACCAGTTCCTCCTCCATCTGATGCATCATTCTGTCCTGTGTGTTCTCAATGGAGTTTCCAGGGTAGGGTAAGGTGTCCATTTGCACGGGGAAGAGGGAGGAGCGAATCCTTGTTGCTCAATCTCTCTTTCCCGTATTCCTTGATTTCATTCTTGTTATCATCATGGCTACTTCATTTGAAAGGAGGAGCGAAAGATCCTTTTGTTGATCCAGGAAGAAAAGAAAAAGCTGGCGCAACAACAACTTGCTTGTATAATTCAAATGCCTCTTCCTTGATTTGGAAAAAGGGAAGGCTTGCAAATTCTAAAGCATGGAGGAGATGCCAAGCGAGAAGAAACAAAGTGAATCTGGATCAATTAATTGCACGACTAGTTCAAGCAGCGGCCAGGACATTCCTAATTCACTGGTGAATAAAGATGAAGACCCCGCTATTGGGGCGGTAACAGAGTTAAAGAAGGAGGGTATGTCCATTGAACAAAAGGAGGAAAGGGCATCTACGGCTATCGACTTGAAGGAGGAGGGTACAACCACCCAACCGAAGGAGGAGGGGGCTTCCAAGGAGGATGGGGCAGCTATCGACTCCAAGGAAGAGGGGGCAAAAACCGAATTGGATGAAAAGATGATGTTATCCCAGAGGAAGGATTACGAGAAGGCTATCGAACTAAAGGGAGAGGGGACAAGGCTATTTCAGAGGCGGGATTATGAGGGGGCGGCCGTCGAGTTTGATAAGGCAATAAAGCTCTTGCCAAAGGGACACGATGATATCGCCTTCCTCCACTGCAATATTGCTGCCTGTTACATGCACATGAACCCTGAGAGTTATGAACGAGCGGTTGACGAGTGTAACGCAGCACTGGAGGCATCGCCCAAGTATACAAATGCCCTGCTGAAAAGGGCACGGTGCTTTGAAGCACTGGATAGGCTGGATCTGGCTTGTGAGGATGTGCAGAAGGTGCTGAGCTTCGAACCAAACAATGTCAGTGCATTGGAGCTCTATGAGAGCATTAGGGAGGAGATGGAGGCACAAAAAATCCTGGAGAATCAGGTTGGGTCACCGGTAGAGCTTAAGACCGGTTTTTCAAAAGAGAAGATCCAACGAAAAGTATCTCGCAAATTTAGAAACAATTCCATAGTTGAGGAAGTGTGGTTGATTCACGATGACGATGCGCAAGAGAATGATGAAGATGACAAGGATGAAGAGTGCAGTGAAGAAAACCACATGGAGAATGATTTAAGAAATGAAGGAAATGAAACCCGGGATATGCCATCGAGGCATAATCATGACGAGGATAAAAGGAACATGGAACAGAACCATGTGAAGCATGGTCAATACAAACTAGGAGCAAGTGATGAAGGCCAACAACTGCAGCATGCTTCGTGCAATATGGAACAAATGCACCGTAAAGAAACAGAGACTCAAAATAAGCATGAAAAGCCCCTCAAAGAGATAAAGGTGAGAAGTGGTCAACATCTGCAGAATCAAGTCGGTGATATGGACATGCGTCAAAAGCAAGTTGAGGATGTACCAACCACTAGCCGTAGCAAGCAAGAAATCAACACTGAGATGTATGAAAGGTTTATCAATGGCAGCCAAGCAAGACGCTCCTTGCAGCGACATACTAGTCATGGTGGGGACAAGCAGGAAAAGCAAACTCCAATCAAACTAGCTAGTCATGGGGGAGATGAGCATCAAAAACACAAGCGCGCATATGGTACCGATGGAGATACAAAGACTGTAAAATTTGTTATGGGAGATGACATAAGGATCGCACTTGTTCCAGAAGAATGTAGTCTACTGCAAGCGATAAACGTAGCTCGGTGTAAGTACAGCCCCCACCTGAAGGCAATGCTTCTTAAGTTTCAGGATATAGAGGGTGACTTGGTGACAATTACATCAACTGAGGAACTAAGGTGGGTTGAAGATCTGAAGCAAGGACCTGCTCGTCTGTACATAAAAGAAGTAAGTCCTGAGCGTGAGATCACCAAGGACATCGTCATGCCCAATATTTCTACGGTGACGCTGGAAAGAAAGCATAGCATCTCTGAGTGCGGAAGCTCTAGACATCCAGCAGAAGACAAGAGCTCATCATATGCTGATGACTGGATGGTGCAGTTTGCTCGCCTATTCAAGAACCATGTTGGTTTTGATTCTGATGCATTAGTGGATCTCGGTGACCTTGGTACGCGCCTGTGCTTTGAGGCAATGGAAGACACCATCACAAGCGAAGAAGCCCAGGAGATATTTCATGCCGCAGAGGCAAAATTTCAAGAAGTGGCGGCTTTAGCATTGTTTAATTGGGGCAACATACACATGTCTCGTGCAAAGAAACGGTTGTCTTTATCAGAGGATGCTTCAAAAGAATCTGTACTTTCCCAGGTCAAAACTGCATTTGAATTGGCATGCGCTGAATATGTCAAAGCTGGGAAGAAATTTGAAGATACTGTGGATGTAAAGCCAGACTTTTATGAAGGTCTTGTTGCACTTGGAAATCAACAGTTTGAGCAAGCAAAACTTTCTTGGCGTTATGCAGATGCTTGTAAGGTAGACATGGGAACCGAGGTACTAGAACTATTCAATCGTGCTGAGGATAATATGGAAAAAGGAATGGAGATGTGGGAGGGAATAGAATACTTGCGACTAAAAGGGTTATCTAAATCTAAAAAGGAGAAAACCCTATTGGATAAGTTGGGATTGGACGGGCAACAAAAAGATTTAACATCAGATGAAGCTTTTGAGCAAGCCTCAAATATGCGATCACAGCTGAACATTTCATGGGCTACCATTCTTTATGAGCGTTCTGTAGTAGAATTCAAGTTAGGTCTTGCTAGCTGGGAGGAGAGTCTCACCGAGGCAATTGAGAAATTTAAGACCGGTGGGGCTTCACTGGCAGATATCAGTGTAATGATAAAGAACCATTGTGCGAATGAGAAAACTCAAGAAGGTATGATGTAATCGTGTGACATTTTTATGTAATTTCTTTATTCCTCTGTTGCTAAATCATCAATACCAAAACTTGTATATGTACACCATGTATGCTAATAATTTCATGCTTCTTATAATGATTATTATGGGAAATGTAAAGCTTTTGCATGTAGTTCAAGTTTTACTACTTCATTCATTGAGAAAGACAATTTCAACCCGAACATAGGGAGCCATGTTCAAATATCTTTAAAAGACCGCTAGTGTTAGCCAAAATTGGTGGATGGCTATTTGTAAATGTAGACAAACAAGACTATGCTACATTTCCAAATATCCAACATATACAGACTTGTCTGTTATCGCGAAGAAACACAAATATTAGGATCTGTCATAGCCAGTATGTAGCTTGCCACTATCCAAAGACAATTGGTCTCATCAGCATATAGTAAGGTATGTCCACAACAACTGTCATGCTACAATTTGTAACAATGGATGCCGGAAGCAACTTCCATATTACTTGAGATGGACAAGAAAATAAGATTTCATTAATTTATCTTGGTCATGTTATGCCTTACAAGTAGCAAAAATTACATTTAATCCTGGCGTTGATTGTTACATTTTAACTTTACTAATCCGCTATGCCAGAAGTTTGAAATTTTAGATCCTCTTAACTACATTCAAGGGCATAGAAGTTGTTAATATTTTCTATTTGTTATTCAGGATTGAGCTTCAAGATTGATGAGATAGTTCAAGCATGGAACGAAATGTACGATGCTAAGAAGTTGAAAAATGGTAGTTCTTCTTTTCGTCTTGAACCTTTATTTCGAAGACAGCCTTCGAAGCTGCATAATGTACTAGAGCACATAAAGCACACATGAGCTTGTATTTAACATAGGACTTGATGCTGTCGACATGGATACGACTGTTGATACTAATTGCAAAAAGGTAATTTCATTCTTTATTGAGATGTATTATTGAGGTTATTCTAAGATCTCTATTTGATGTAATACGCTAGTACTAGAAATTTAACCGCGACAACTTTTTTACCATGCGAAATCACTACATACTACCATAGTAATGACTGGATATAAAATTAAGAATGCGATGCAATAAATCAAAATTTCCCTTATGAAGTGACAAAGCTATAATACCATAATAATATAACAAAACGAAATGTTGTGGGCACTGGGGCCACACTTCTCTCCAATACTCCAACCCTTTCCAATCAATCATCTCCCCCCTCTAGACTTCCTCGCTAAGCAGCAATGATCCTACAAGAAACACGATGGTCGAGGACCCTGGAGAATCATCTTTGCAGAGTCCTAGCATCCACTAGCACTGGAGGTGGTGGCATCTAGATCACGACATAACTCCTGGGATAGGATGACAACAGTGGGTGGTTGAAAAGGCGCAACATGCACATCTCCTGTAGTCCTTAAACCCATTGATGGTGACATCATGGCAAGGGAGGGAGCACCTCCATGGTTGAGAAAGTCGCTAGCTACCTTTGTTTTTCATTGTTCAGGCCTATCATCAGAGGAGTTTAGCAGACAATTTTCATAGTTTGGGATTGTAATGTTATAGGTTAAATGTTCAGGGCCAAAAAGCAGACTTCTGCAAGAAGAGCTAGAAAGAAGACGATGTTATATATATTGTTGCAAAATAATGTATTATAGCAATGTTCTGGTTTTACCGTCAGTGGAATCGGTTCTTACACTAATTATAGTTCCTCTATTGCTGAAGAGGATGCACCATATGGACGACCAAAGAAATAAAGCTTTCTCCCAAGGTTGATAACCAGAATTGAGCAATGGGTATTAGAATAAAAAAGTTATATGTTTGGTTCATCAATTATTGACGTGGGTTTAAATTGCAACAGAGTTTCAATGATGTTTTATTTGCAAGTCCAACTCTTGGCCCAAGAGAAGGGTAGCTTTGAGCTGAGGTGGACTTTTTGCTAACTGATATGGCAGACACCTCAGCTCTCCACACCCAAAGTAAAAAAATATCATGACAAGTTTTTATTGGCCCCACATGGCATCCCCTTTCATACCTTACCATCTTCCCTTCCTCATATCCCCCCTTGTATCAACAAGTAGAAACATTGGCTATGGATGTAGTGGCCTCTCCTCTTCTTTGTTACACAATCTAGCTTCCCTCAGTCGCTTGCTTTCTCATTCACCCTAGGAAACATTTGTTTAGTATTTTCCATATTGTCCAAAAGTGAAGGACCTTCACCGTCTGGGTACTCCTAGAAGATGTCACTTGGTGGCAGTAGCATCACCAAGCAGACACTCCACTATAAGACCACAAAGATGTCACTTGGTGGTACCCGGATCTGCAAGATAAGAAGTTTCATATCACCTCCTGGCCATGCCAGCCACTTCCTGGTTATCTATTTCCAGTGTAGTGATAGACTATCCACCTACGCCTGGCAATGTTATGGAGGTATGGCTTGACGAATAACACCATGTCCAACACTTAGAGCAGCCTGGTGGGTGATGTCAATTGGCTCCCGTAGGTGGTTCACCATCTGTGGTGTAGAATGATCTCATTCTTGGTGTTTGCCATTAGTACTACAATTTTAGCTGCAAAATATACTACAACAGCAATGGAATCTGTTGAGGGACTAATTATATATCTTTTCCTATTTGCAAATTTTTGAAAGGCCCATCTTTTATGTGTTATCTGTTAGTATTATTTTGATTATTGGAGAAACTTGATTTATCAGCATATCTTTTTCCATATGTTGCAGGCTCTGTCAACTCATCTCATGTCTATCATTTTCCTTGTGTGTTCTATGAGCACACCAAGCCATATGCATGCTCAAATACGAAATGATATTAACATGTTTTGCAGGGCTTTTACTGTTCGGAACTGTCTATATTCATGAACTAGAACAAATGATATTTCCAAATCAAGCTACAAGAGCTGTTCGGGATGCACTTTGCAAAGCTTACAAGATATTTCACAAGCTGCAGATCTATTTTACCAATACAAGTGCCCCAACTGCGTATTGTTAGATACATAGCTAATCTCAACTGTTGTAGACATATAATGGTTAAAGTTCAATGTGAAAGTTTATAGTTTTGGAATGATTGAATGGTATGTACTTTACTAGAAGGATTTGCCATATGTACCATGTTGAAAATAGAGTAACAGTTCACATTCACTATTTGTATACATGAACAACACAAGGTTAGCAGCAGAGATGCAACCTGACATATGCTACCTCAGATTTAGAGATTGATTCTTAGTGCTTAATTATTATCCTCAAATTGCCATGTTTAGCTATCGTCTCTTTCTTTGGTACATATCATATATCCATTCGGTCCTCCTTTGCCTGATGTTAATTTACATCTAATAACTTGCTTCAACGAAATTTTTCTCTAGTTACATACGCGCACATATGAAGAAAATAGAAATGCACTCCTATTGATGATTTTTAACAAGAAAACTGCATAACATTGAAGGATTCATGGACATAGAGGCACTCAACTTAATGAATAAAACCTGTCACGCCCAAAATGCAGTACTATCCTCGTGACGGCTCAAGGGCCTCGATAAGGATAGAAGCCCATTTCGGGTTGCTTCACAAGAATGAAAATCATCAAAATACTTGTAAAGAAGATATGAGTATATGGAGTTGGCT
>CBMN010765285.1:0-12785 GCA_000582825.1 Hordeum pubiflorum
CCCTTGGAAATCACCAAGTGTATGAGATGCACAAGGTTTTAGGTTAGCCTAGCTACTGGATTCAGACCCAACCTGCAAAGTTTCTGACAGATCATGAAATTGGTAAGTAAATTTCCGTTCCCGTCATCATTTGATCTATTTCTTTAGAGAAGACAAAAAACCTTAGACATTAACTTATCTAGAAAGGTGCACCCGTAGAAACCAAGTAATGTGTGTACTATACGGTGTAACATTACCTCAGTTCTGCCTGCACCTTTTCTTTTGTGATTTCAGTGTTCTTGAAATCTTTTGCTTAAATTTCAACCACATCTATCTGATTCTCCCCACTAGATCTTTCACAATGTGATACTGTCCCACCTATTTCAAACACTTTTTTTTATAGTGAAATTATAGTTAAAAGTAACCACTTAGTCTAGGTTATCTCTCTGTTGGTTTAATTACCCAGCTACCAATCTTGCCATAAGCTGATTGGCAATGTTCAGGAAATCGTTAACTGGTAACTGCTCGGTTAGCTGGTGAGTAGGGGATTAATAGGCGAACGGGGCAGTTAATCGGCTACTCGGTTGACCACCAAGCAGGGATTATTCGGCCATTTAACTGATCTATCGGTTTATATTTTGAGCACTGCTGGCTGATTCCCATATTCTTTGTACCAATCTGTCACAATCTTCTATACCACCACCTAAGCCCCAGATAGATGATGCTTTAGAAAGAGCAGTCAAAATTCCCATATTCGGCCACTTAACTAATTGTTAAAAAACTATTTATGTTACTTGGGTGGAAATGATAACCGGTCAAGTTATGCCTAAACCTTTTCTTTTGCGAGTTCGGTATTTTTTGTCATCTTCCTTGCACGCGGTTGCTTACTTTTCAACCAACACGTCCCTGATTTCTCCAACTCCCTCCGATCCAATTCAAAATGTGATCCTGTCCCACCTGTTTCAAACATTTTGTCCATAGTGAAATATTTGTTAAAAGAAATCCCTTAGTCTATTATATTTCTGTGTTACTGGTTTAATTGCTTGCTATAAGCAGATTGATCCCCATTTTCTTTGCACCAAGATGCCATAATCTTGTACTACCTCCAACATCTTATATTTAGGAATGGAGGTAGTACTACCTAAGTCCCAAATAGACGATGCTTTAGAAAGCGTGCATTCAAATTTCATTATCATTGACAGCTATTTTGTAAAAAGGTATTTATGTTAGTTACGTTGAATTGTCATCATTGCATTTTTCATAAAACTAGTTTCACAATATAATCTTGTATAGTGTTTTACTTGAGTATTTTGTACAAAAGTAACATAAAAGTAACGTCTTACATTTAGGAATGGAGTTATTCAATTGTTGCTTCCACTTTAACTTGTTCACATTAGTCTAGCCACTTGGAAAGTTTCAGAAGTTGGGATAAAAGTAGTAAGCTTTTGTAAGATCCATATGGTAGAAGTTTGGTCTGATATGTTATATCATTAGATCAAGTTTGGAAATACTATTATGATTGATTCATAGTCTGTGTTGGTTGTACTCTTGCTATGTTCAAACGTGAGCCATCTTCGACCCAGTTGCACTCTACATTTCTTACAAGCATGACACATTCAAGTTTCATTACTTATTAATTATAATGTTCTCCTTGGTAAATTATTGTTTATTTTAATGTTGTTCCTTGCAAAAAAAAGAAAACCTACTGGTTTCGTTTGGGTGTCAGCATATTGTCACAACTGCTTGATTGAAAGCTTTGTACTTAACTGTTATATTTTCTATGCACCACATGTGATATTTTTTTGGCCTTGCAGTCTTGTCTAACCCTTTTGACCCTTTTCTTTTATTTGTACATGTAGGCAGAAGGAGCAATTTTGGCCCTGAACTGCAGTGGCATGCTTCTTGGCTCGCTTCCTGTCAGGCAAGCACATGCATGTTTCGAATCATTGTTACTTGTAAAGCTGATTTATGGCGATGTACTCAACTGTTTCCTTGTTCTGGATTGTGCAGGGTGAGCCCATCCAAGACCCCAGTCCGCCCCCGTTCGCCTCGTACGGTGTCGCACTGAATCTGTCTCTCGTCTGAAGCCGGCGTCCAGGGCAGCAATTCCGGGCAACAAACCCATAGTCGTGGCCTTAGAGACTGTTGCGTCGCGGATCAGTAACTGTCGTTGAAGTGAGTGAGTGTTACCGTTTTGGTTATCTAGGCTAGAAGAAGGCCCTTCCTTGCTGATCAGATGAGAGACCCATCTGTATGTTCTTTGCTGGGAGTTCTATTTTCACTTCTTTTTTTTTTGCTATATCCTTATTAATCCGTTTGTTAATTATGGATGGATGCTGTAGATGCCTTAGACAGGCACTGGAACAATAATGTCTATGGCTTGTCCTATTTCGACTTGATTCTCACTGATGTTGATGTGCGTGTAGCACAAGATGGCTGCACTATGCATACTATGCAGGGTATCTTTTAGGCGTGTTTGACAGGGGCATGTGGCTGCATGTGGCCGTTAGAAGCAGGGCCTACCGTTTCTCACAAACAGAAATACTTCAGTGCAAACTTTAATTGTAGGAATAAGAAAAATGGTACTCCCTTCATTACCAAAATGAGTGTCGTGATAGGATTTTAAATTCAATGGAGAGCCCACCTTCATTACCAAAACATCTTGTCTCTGTGCACCTCCTTGCCTTGAACAAGGAGGAGCCCCACCTCCGTGATCCTGTCAGCCTAACAAAGTGTCCAAGTCAGTGAACAACTAGACAACAAAATTCGTATTTAGGTCCATCAGTATTCTTGGTGATTGGTATTCCAGCCCAATACTGAGCTCTCCAATTCATACATCTAAACGGAGAATGACTTTAATTTGAACCATCTACTTCGATCTATAGAACGTGGGCGCTCCAATTCACACATCCAAATGGAGCCTTAGTTTAATTTGGACGATCTAATTGAACTTCCCCCCTCCCCCTCTTCCGGAGCCTTGAATATAAGTCGCGTGTGCAAGCTCCATTGTCGGGTCATTATTTCTGGAGCGTTAACATATGTAACGCCTAACGATGGTATGTTCTCATCATCTTTGAACCTTCAAGCACCCTCCACATTGTCTAATCACCTGTTTAACCACGAGTGTCCTGGTTTTTTCACGGTGTTCTTACCGCACGCCTCACTGCGTGTGAGTCTCCACTATACCAGTCGACTATCCTTGCAAATCCATGTAAACTCAGGTGTTGCCTGTTTAAGCCGTGATCTACCTCACCGGCCAGTGCTCTGTTTATATAGCTTGAGTTACAACATCAGTTACAAATGAATAAATCATGGATAATCAAGAGAGGACTCTAGTCCTTCTATATTCTAGCATTAAGCACTAATTACTCAACATTACTTCATGCTAATGGCAGAACTAACTCATATTTATCTTAACATCCCCCCTCGATCAAAACGCAGGAAGCACATGGAGATCGCTTCTGAACCTTTCAAATTGTTGAGTCATCAATGGTTTGGTTAGTATATCTGCGAGTTGATCATGAGTTGAGATATGTCGAATTTCAAGTGCCTTTTTCACAACTCTTTCACGCACGAAATGGTAATCAATATCCATATGCTTCGTGCGAGCATGAAAAGCTGGATTCATGGAGAGATACGTCGCACCAATATTATCACACCATAAGGACGACAGTCTGCTCTCTGGAATACCAAGTTCTCCAAGTAACGCCTGTATCCACATGAGCTTTGCTGTTACATTTGCTACGGACTTGTACTCGGCCTCGGTACTTGAACGAGAAACAGTAGGCTGCTTCCGAGAATTCCATGCAACTAGATTACCACCAAGGAAAACGACATGGCCACCTGTGGATCGTCGATCATCTGGGCACCCAGCCCAGTCATCGTCAGAAAAGGCACTGAGCATCATGGATGGAGAACGCTGGAGTAGGAGTCCATATGACGATGTTCCCTGAAGATATCACAAGATCCGCTACGTGGCTGTCCAATGAACTTCGGTCGGCGAGTGTAAGAACTGGCAGACTTTATTTACGCTATACGAGATATCGTGCCTTGTCAGAGTAAGGTATTGAAGTGGACCAACCACACTATGATAGCGTGTGGCCTCAGTTGAAGACAAGGGTGCCCCAAACTGTTTGGATAGCTTCTCCGTTGTTGCCATCGGTGTAATGCATGACTTGGAGTTTGCCATGTTGGCCTTCTTAAGAAGATCAAGTATATACTTGCGCTGGCAAAGAGCAAGACCAACTTCAACGGTCTGAACTTCAATGCCAAGGAAGTAGCTCAATACTCCAAGATCCTTGATGGCAAAATCTTGACGAAGCTGATTTAGCAAACGACCAATCATCATGGCTGCATCACATGAACTGATGATAATAATATCATCAACATATACGAGGAAATACATGTGGAGCTCCCCTTTCCGAAATATGAATAGAGAGACATCAGCAGCCGATGCGCGGAAGCCTAGATCCAGAAGACGAGAGCTTAGACGGGAAAACCATGCACGCGACGTCTATTTCAAGCCATAAAGAGACTTCTGAAGTTTGCATATATGACGAGGGAATCGTTGATCGATGTAGTCCGACGGTTGATACATGTACACGTCTTCAGTCAACACACCATGCAAGAATGCATTCTGAACATCAAGTTGCCGCATACTCCACTGATGAGCGACCGCAAGAGATAATAGAACACGAATTGTAGTGGGCTTCACGACCGGACTGAAAGTATCATCATAATCAATTCCTTGGCGTTGTTTGAATCCTTTAGCAACTAGTCGAGCTTTCTACCGATCAACAGAGCCATCTGCCTTGTCTTTGAGCTTTAAAACCCATTTACTATCAATTATATTGAGTCCTGGACGAAATGGAACCAAACTCCAGGTTCCATTCCGATGTAAGGCAGCGATCTCGTCATCCATTGCAGCCTTCCAAGATGGATGTCGTGCATCTTCAGTGTAGTTGGTAGGCCCAACAGGGTCGTCTGAAGATGTCGTGCACACATACGTAACGGTGCCATCAGTGCGGATGTACGGCTTGACAATGCCGTACTAAGACCGAGTGTGCGGGCGCATCTGCTTCTGGACAGAAGGCATCAGGGCCGCGGCCCCGGAGTCAGCGGCCACAGAAGAACCTAAGCTCGAGGTGGCGGGAGAATCTGAGCCAGGAGACGACCCATAAGTGTCAGAGTCGGCCGCTACAGAGCAAGTGATGTTTGTTGATAATCTGTGGTTGTTTCATGATCCATGCTATTAGGCGCAGATGACGCCGACTCCGAATCAGCAGAAGAATCTGCATGAACATCAAAAGAAGAGACTGCAATCGGCCATTAGATCATTAGAACTATTAGTACTTCCGCTTGGGGCTGGAACATGGGCTGGTGAATGTGTGGTGGGGGAGAAAGTTGGACGTATGGGAGTGTTGATGAATTGGCATGTGGAAGCGTAGCTTAAAACTTACGAGCAAATGGAAAAAACGCTTCATCAAAAACCACATCACAAGAAATATATATGCTTCTAGTACTAGCATTGAGACACTTATATCCCTCGTGGTGTGAACTATAACCAACAAAGATGCATTCTTTGGATTGGAAAGAAAGTTTTCTAGAATTGTAAGGACGAAGATGTGGCCAACATGCACAACCAAATGATTTCAACATGGTGTAGTCGGGTTTGGTGCCAAAAAGAGCGCTCCATGGGAGATGCATTATCTATGACACGTGTTGGTAGACGATTAATAAGAAAGGTAGCTATGAGGAACACCTCATCCCAAAAGCGAACGGGCATGGAAGCATGGGCAAGAAGAGCGAGTCTAGTTTTCACAATATGCCGATGTTTGCGTTTAGCTGCACCGTTCTGCTGATGGGTGTAGGGACATGAAACATGGTGTACAATGCCTTGAGCTCGAAGATATTTATGCAAATGTTGATATTCGCCGCCTCAGTCAGATTGAATGCATTGAATTTTCCTATTAACAAGGCGTTCAACATGGGCTTGAAAACGAATGAAAACTGCCTCAACATCAGATTGAGCAAACAACAAATAGATCCAAGTGAAATTGCTAAATGCATCAATAAAAGAGACATAATATTTATAACCACCAACTAAAATAGTAGCATGCCCCCATATATCGGAATATATGAGTTCCAGAGGAAATTTTGCGGAAAAACCAGACGAGCCATACGGAAGTTGGTGACTCTTTGCCTGTTGGCATGCATCACAAACAGATGCGACATGAGTCCGACTGTACGGAAGTTTATTCAAACTAAGAATTGACTGAATGACTTGGGATGACGGGTGACCGAGGCGATGATGCCATTGCTTTTTATTGACCGATGCAAGCATGGCAGCCTTGACATGGTGAAGGGTGGATGGCGGAATGGGGTAGAGACCGGCTCTACATCTGCCTTGGAGCAGGCTTGTCTTGGATGCTTGATCCTTAATGACAAAAAAATCTGGGTGAAACTCAACGAACACATCATTGTCTTTGGTAAGCTTATGGATGGAGGTGAGATTCTTTTTTTATATGGGGAACATGAAGTATGTTTCGAAGAACAAGAGGCTTAGCAGCGGAAGTATTAATAGAACTTTGACCAATATGTTTGATGTCAAACCTGCTCCGTTGGCAACTTGGACGGTGTCGTTGTCGTTGTAGCACTCACAGAAGGAGAGGCGATCCAAGTCGCTGGTGATATGGTCCGTGGTGGCCGTGTCCGACTACCAGTTAGGATCAACCTGGTACCCAACACTAGTTCCGACGATATTCACGGAGTGTTGCTCCTCATCGCCATGGAAGGAGGAGTCAAAGCGCTTGAGGCACTTCAAGTCAACATGCCCTTTTATGCCACACAGATGGCATGTGGGGCGCCGACCCCCACCATTTTCGTTGTTGCCACTGTAGCCACGACCTCCGCTACGACCATTTCCGCCATTGGCGTGGCAGCGGCTTCGACCGCCACCATAATTTCCACGGCCTTGTACACCTTGATTGTTTTGTCCCGGGTTTTTGCATACGAAGTTGGCGGAGTGGTTGGAGCCGACACTGGCGTAGCTAGCCGAGGAGCTCGAGTCAAGCTGGAGGTCTGGCAAGAATGTTAGACCATAAAGAAGCTATCATATCTCATTTAAGTTGGGCTAGCCTCTTTCTAGGATTCCATAACTTGGGCTTTTATGTTCATAACGACGTCATGCTTGCTTTTGGTACTCCAGAAAAGCAAATCTTGATCGAACCTATATTTTCCCAATGGATACAATCTGCTCATGGTGGAGCAGCTAGTTGTGCGCATATCTGAATGAGACGAGCATGAGAGCGCGATGCAAACATCCGCTCTAGCTGCCTCCACGCCTCTGCCGTCGAGATCGCATCCATGACGTATAGCAAGATGTCCTCACTGATGGTGGCAAGGATGCCTCCGAGGATCGTCTGGTCCTTGCGGTACCAAATTGTGTACTCCGGATTCTTCACCTGAGTGGTGGTGCGGCCTTCGCTTGTGCCCGTGGTATGTTCCACGGTCGGAGCAGGGGCCATCTCTCCACCGGACGTGACGCCAAGAAGATTGTAGGTACGCAGAAAAGTGAGGAACTGCGCCTTCCACATGAGATGGTTGTCGCGGGAGAGACGCACGGTGTCGACGGTGGTGGCCACTAGCACAGAAGCCATGAGAGAGGAGGAAGAAATAGACATTGGTCAGATGGCGTCTGATACCATGTAAACTCAGGTGTTGTTGTTTAAGCCATGATCCACCTCACCAGCCAGTGCTCTGTTTATATAGATTGAGTTACAACATCAGTTACAAATGAATAGATCATGGATAATCAAGAGAGGACTCTAGTCCTTCTATATATTCTAGCACTAAGCACTTGGGAGTCGCTAGGAATCGGACTGCTGATCCCTGCTTCCCATCAGACCAGTAAATGGCCATAGGATCAGATGTACCATATTCGTCAGATCTGGTGGTACAACCCACCCGCGTGATGTGTTTGATTGCTTCATTAAAGAGTGCCCCACACTAGTTACGGGATTTTCCCACTAATTACGTATAATAAGTTTCCTAGTAACTACTTGTGATTTTAATCCTAAAAGATGTAACTTCTTGTGATTTCCTTCCAACAAAAAAATATCTAAAAAAATATTTATTTCCGCAGATGCTTTTTTTTGCAGCGCAATATGTTTTTCTTTTTGAAGCTTGTGATTTGCTTCCAACAAACAAATAAAAAAAATTGCAGATGCGAAAATTCCAGGGTAAGGTTGCATGGAAACATTACTTTTTATCTATGGAAGCATTGCTGCTATGGAAATATGTAATTCGATAATATGATATAAATCATTTTATTTTTCTATATACGGAAGCATTATTTCTATGATATGGTAGCATTTTTTAGTTGCTTTGGAAGCATTAGTTGGTGCACCAAAAATAATATTCACATTTGAGAGAACATTTGCTTCGGAAAGGAATGGTATGGAAGCACAAAACAAGAATATACACCGCCACAAAGTAAGGAATGTACACATTTGACAGAACCTATTGCCTTATATAATGGTATATTTTGTTTTCAAACATCACAATAATGTTTCCGCCAAGTAATGAATGCAAATACAAATGTGCACATTTTGCTTCCATCATAGGACTGTCAAGCTTCCAACACAACAAACCATGCTTCATTATCCATAATCATTTTTCTCTAAGCAACCGAGTGCGCCCATGGTTGTTTGCTTTCAAGCTGATGACCATAACACTCAGCACCACACGATGCACGCTAGGACCACCATCCATCATGCTAGGCTCCCGTCAACCTTGTAGAAATTTAGAAGTATGAGCTGTTTCATGTGTATACAAATATGATTCTTGCGATACGATATACAAAGCATGGAAATGAAGCAAACCGAACAAAATGTAGAAGCACAAGTGTGATAGATATGAAGCATAACTATATATGTGGAGTATGAAACAAACTGTACACCATGAAGAAAAGTATGGTTCATACGAATCTTGAAAATTTGGATGCATCATATTCATACAATCTCAACATAATATCTACATGGTGGATGCACATACTTTTTCTAAATGGGAATACGAAAGATTTCTACGCAGTGGTTCAAACTAAGTCCAAAAAGGGGTGATTGACTTGCGCATAATATGTGTGAAATTCAGAAAGCATGAGTTAGTTTTAAATTAAGAAAATACATGACGTCTGCAAACATACATGAAGCATGCGGATGAAGCAAAACTAAACTCAATGTAGAAGCACAAGTTTGAAATGTACGAGGCAAACTAGACTCAGTAAGCGCTAGCATGATAAATATGAAGCAAGCTGATATGAATGTCTGATGCAAAAATACAATACGTATGAAGCATGTAAAGTTGTAATCATGGTATGAATGAGGAGAAAGAGAATCTAGATTAGATTCGTACAACCTGCCGCACATGTGGTTCCTTCAACATGGAACATAGACAACAAAGAGGCGAACAAGGTTGCGATTTGGTGATTGAATACAGAATGAACGTCACAAACGATGTTGAATAGATATAAGGTCACACAAATTGCAGAACACAATTATGCCCAAAACCAACTAGAAGTAGCAATGCATGAATTGTACAATGTTTCTATTAAGAGAAGATGACTCAAACCCTGGATCAGATGAGGATGGGATTGGATGGGAGAAACCTTCAGTAATCCATTCATGGTGGCCTCCTTCCCGAATAGAGACAACGATCCGGTGAGGTCGACCGCATGCCACAACTACAGGTGGAGTAGGGTCAGATCTTGGTGAAGATAAGCATGATGGTTATGCAGTTTGCGAGATCATGGACGAGAAGTTTGTGGGCCAGTCCCCGCCCTGCCCCCGGGCTTGACGGCGCACCGACGATGCGGAGAGCAGGCATGGGCGGTGAAGGGGGGCGACAAGGATGATGCTGAGGAGGGACAGGTGCGCGAGATATGAGAACCGGGTGAGATGAGTTGGCTTGGGATTCTGGGGCAATTAATCCAGGACAAGGAGTGATTATGGGAGAGCGTGGACGCAAAAATTAGGGGAGTAGTTTGAAAAGTTGGCACATGAATTTTACTGCATCTCCCATCCGTGAGATCCAACATGGATCAACGACACACGGCCGGTCTGACGAATGCTCTCTGATCAGAAGTTTGGAGGCTAGTGTTTCCCAATTACCCAACATTACTTCATGCTAATGGCAGAACTAACTCATAGTTATCTTAACAATCCAAACCCCTCCCCACCCCCTATAAAGAGCCACCGATCACATCTGATCGTTGCTGAGTCCACACTCCCCCCTAGATCAGTTTGACATCATCAATCTTAAATTCCAACTTCTCTGCTTTTAGTCCATGTATGGCCCAAAGATCAACTTCATGAACAGTGAAGTGATGGTCATGGGCTACCCGCTTGAAGAGCAACAACGGATTGCGGACAATCTCAAGTACATACTTTCCTCACCTACTTAGGGGTGCCTGTGAGTGATACTAGGATCTAGATGAAGGACCTTGATACACTAGTAGGTGTGCCTGCGAGCAACTCAAGGCTAAGGCGGAGCGTTGGCGCGACAGGTATACCCTGAAGGGGAGTAAAACCATGCTAATTAACACCTGCCAATCTAGTACCCCCATGTATATGATGAGGATGTATATCCTCCCTAGGGTGTCCATGGATCCCTTGAGAAGGAAGTATCTCGCTCCATCTGGCTGGGAGCCAACACCCTTTGAAAATACGACATGGTGAAATGGATGGATATATGCAATCCCGAGAACCAGGGGGTCTTGGCATTCTTGACTCTCATCGTATGAATGTTCCTCTAATGGTGAAAAGAGGTGTGGAGGATCTTGAGGGATGAAGGAGGATATGGCTAATTTTGAAAATGGGTGTGGAGGATCTTGAGGGGTGAAGGAGGATATGGGTGCAACTAGTATATGCTAAATATTTGCAGAACCACATCCTTCTAGCACATGACAATGAAGAAAGCTCCCAACTTTGGAAGTATATCTAGTGGATTAAGCATGAGATCCATGTGGCTTCTACCATCTTCATAGGTGATGGAGAGGGCACTCTATTCTTGCTCGACGAGTGGCTTGGGAGCCACCTGCTTAAGGACGTGTTCTCCTTGTTATTTGTGATCTGCTCAGACACATCACTCATAGTGCCCTTGGCTATCTGTAGTGGAGTCAGAACAACTCGTACCGATGCACACTTGGACTAGAATAAACTATGACATGTGTGAGTTGCGGGACGGGCTTCCGGCCTCGCTTTCGGATCTAGACGCGGTGTCGTGGCACCTTAGCCGGTTGGGGATTTTCTCTTCCAGGTTGGCCTACCAAAGGCTTTCTTAGTCGCTGACCCTGTCCTCACTCTCACCTTTGCGAAAGGCCCATTTGTCTCTTAAAATCAATATTTTTGTTTGACAACTTATCCCGATTGCCTCCTTCGGGCACCAAGGTGGCCAAACGGGAATGTGCATGGTGAGGCCTTTTTCCCCTAGGTGTTGTGCCTGGATCCAGGCACACATTTTCTTCTTATGCTTGGACGCTTCTTGTGGAGATGTATTCACATGGCTCTGAGGCATGAGTGACAAGCCTCAGACCTGGGTGACTTCTTGACATTCTAGACTTACTATACTGGAAGGAGGAGATGCCGCCTTTCGCCGGTCTTTGCCACGGTGGCCTAAACCTTGTGCATGACTCGTAATAGTATGATTACATAAGGTACTTTTGTGACATGCTATTGACTCTATGTTTAAATTATTGGATTTTATGCAACAAACGCTCTCTAGGTGGTAGGACATGAGCTTACTAGTTGGTCATCATCTTTTCGTCACCTTTTTAGTCCTTGGTGTCTCGGCCACGCAACGCCTTGTATCTTTGTTTTCAATCCATTTGGGCATGTTTGTGATGTTACCCTATATCCAAACAGACTATTCACTTATTGCATTTTTCATTTTAATTTGTGTTTGCATGATGTATGGACCTTAATCGATGTTTCATGTGTAAAATGGAGTCAATGCCTGTTTTGAATGTTCCGTGGAGGGCAGGTTTTAGGTATTTCGTGAGTAGGAGAACCGAGTCTAGCTAAGATGGTTAGATTCTTTAGGGTGAAACCAACACATCAGGGTTCAAGTTCTATACTTGGCACTGGTGCTCGTATTTTCCTTGATTTATTTCAAGCTTTCCAGCAATGTTCATTCAGTGGGAGGAGACATTCCCGTCGACTACGGAGGAATTTGTGGTGACTCAGTCCATCTTAAGATGATGTGCCGACTCAGTCTCTCGGAGGTGCTCACGGGGTAGGGTGTGCGTGTGTGCGTTCATAAGGGTGAGTTTATGCGTGTTTGTATGAAAGTCCGCGCTTGTATTTTGTGAAAAAATATATCTTGTGGTCTTTTTTAATAAAGGGTCAATTTATTAACTAAAATTGAATCATCAGATGGATAGAAACACTACTAGAATCAGGTACTTTGCCGTCTTCTGTGGCGGACGGCAAAGGGCAGTTCCACTGACTGCAAAGGCCTTTGCCGTCAGCCAACAGATGGCCACATTTTAGGCATTGTAAACTCCAATAAAGGGATTCTTTGCCGTCTGCCTAGGCTCAGCGGACGGCAAAGTATTTTGCCGTCAGCCTGCAGACAACAAAGAGGCTGTACGGTGTAGCACTGACGTTAGCCCCGTTAGGTGGCTAACGGCATCCTTTGTCGTCTGCCCCCGGACGGCCACGTCACAATCCCCTTTGCCGTCTGTCCCCGGACGGCCACATCACAAGCCCCTTTGCCGTCTGCCCCCAGACGGCCACGTCACAAGCCCCTTT
>CBMN010765307.1:0-10460 GCA_000582825.1 Hordeum pubiflorum
GTCAGCCCGGGCGTTTGAGGCCCGTTTAGGGAGTGCGTTTGGGTCGATTTTTCGTGATCGGGCAGTGACCGGACGGCCTGCCTGAGGTTATGAGACGGATATGAGGGATCCGGCTGTAGAAGCTCTAACGGTCTCTAAAAACGGAGATGGAGAGCGAAGGTGGAGGGCAGGATTGTGAAAAAACATGGTCTCGAGGTGGGGTTTTGGATTGTGTCCGAGGTGTTGAGAAGAACGGAGAAAGAGAAAAAAGAGATGTTTTTCAGCTACGCGTGGGATTTCTCTCGTTGCCGCGTGGCGCGTGCAGCCCGCTTTTTTTTTTTTTATCATTCGGGAGAAAATAAAAGGCAGGATAAACGGATAAGATAGACCCGCGGCCACGGGGGCCGCTCGCCGGAGGCTGCTGCTGCTGCTTTGCCAGCGACGTCCACGACGCCACCGCCCACTTACCTAGCCAACTCCATCTCCATGGCCGCCGCCGCCGTACGCCACCACCACCGTTACCACCATCCTGTCGTGGCTTCGCTCCGCCCTGCTTCGAGGCGGCTCGGCAGCAGCAGCAGCAGCGCCGGCAGCCCGCCGCCCCATCCCGCAGCCTTCCTCTGCCGCTGTTCCGGTCCCAGGACGCCGAGCGTCCGGCTCCAGGCTCCCCGCGTCGCCTTCAACCCCTCCGGCAACCTCGACCTCTCCCTCTCCGACCAAGACGGTGAGCTCTCTCTCCTTACCATACCAACATTAGCATTAGCAGCCACTTCACGGAAACCCAATTACAGTGCAGCATTAACAGACGGTATTATCTCCTTTTTGGCCGAAACATATGATTGAGATCTCTACATATCACATTACCGGAACCATCACTTTGGTTCCTGTCCTCAGTCTATTTGTGCCAAGTTGTGGCAGCTGATTTTGGTGTTCAGCAGCACCGGAGAGGTACAGAGCATAGACCAGTTCCGCATTGGTCAAGGTTTCCAAGTTTGCCACTCACACAAAATAGCTTCTACTCCCTCTGTAAAGAAGATCACTAATTTAGTGATCTAAACGCTCTTGTATTTCTCTACGGAGGGAGTATTTCCGATCAACGCGATGTTAAATGATAAGGAAAACGTGCCTTGGAAATGCTCAAGTGCCTACAAACTGCCTCTCATGTATGGCACCCTGTTATGCCCTGTGCAGCTGTTCTAATAGCTTCTTCAAGGGTGAAGGCCTCGGTTGCTGTCTACTTGTATGTCAGTCAGATTATAAAGTCTTATGACATAATTAATAGTGTGTGCGTGTGTGAAATTTCTATTGTTGTTATTAATAGCTTGTTATACCCTGTTATTTATAGTCAGGTTATTAAGTCTTAACATAATAAGGTATGGCACCCTGTTATACAGTTATACCCTCTTATAATCCATAGCTTCTTGAAGGGCAAAGACCCTGACCGATCGTTGTATGTCAGCAGATTATAAATTCCTCACACTAACAGCGTGTGGAATTCGTATTGCTGTTTGCCTTGAGTGAACTCAATTATTTTTCTTGCAATTAGCAACCTTAATTTTATGCCTTTCTTAGACGCACCACAAGTCGAGCCTCCTCCACCACCTACAGAAGGGCGCATCGAGATCGTTATCAACAAGGATATCATCCGAACACTTGACCTATCGCCCGTCCAAGAAGCCCTCGGCAACCTGAATTCCCTAACGACAGGTAGTCCTCGGCCATACCTTGAACATCATGCAACTGCATTTTGCACCGGGAAAAAAAATCAGACTTTAACTGACCAGAATCTTATGCACGTTATTCAGCTCAATCAAGAAATCTGCTGGACCGAACCGTCGGCTTCACAATAAACTACGAGAGAGAGGATCCGTACGACACGCGGGAACTGTCGGAGTTCCCGGACGTGAGGCTATGGTTTGTGAGGCTTGATGCCTCCTACCCCTGGTTCCCCGTTGTGCTTGACTGGAGAGCCGGTGAGCTCGCCAGGTATGCCGCAATGCTGGTCCCTCACCAGGTAACCACAGAAACCATTTATCTGAAATTTATCTGAAATCAGCACGTGTGGTCGCACCCTAAAAAAGTGCAGACACATATACACTTCCGTATCGTCGTGTTCAAAGTTGGTGAAATTTACGAACTACTACTGCAGATGAGCATGCGTCATGGCGTGGTCTTCAACCCGGAGGCGCTGGAGCTGTTTGGGATGAAGAAGGTGTTCGTCGTCTACTCCTGGCTGAAGCAGCAGAACCATGCCAAGCCCAGGTTGAAGACGGGCGACATGGCCAAGATGCTCGGTTTCGGCATCGGAGACGAGTTGTTCGATTTGATCGAGAAGTATCCCGTGGATCAACCATAGATTTTCATGCCGAAAACAGTTGGTGAAGAATAGAGGTCATACATAGTTACTGGTGCTTTATACTAGTAGTATATATGCCTGCCGTTCTTGTATACAGGACATCAAAGAAGGTAGTCACGCAAGGGATACTATTTTGAGCATATATAAAGCCTGGAGAATTTTCCCGGGCATGCAGCATCAGATGCTGATCATCACATGCGCGTAATAGCCCTTTTTGTCTTTTATGAAATGCGTGTCCTTTTAAAAGAGGGCGAAATTAATCATCAAGAAAAAGCAGAAACAACTAAAGCATCATTTGGTTTTACAGCTAAGGGTATATGGAATTATACCACCTGATTGTCCACTAGCTGCAGCCTGCAGGGGCTGGATGCAAATGCCTAGCTTGTAAGGCCGACTAAGAATAAGGCTGCATGCACATATTTTATTTATTTTGGAGGATTGAAATAATGCATGAACTTCACATGAAGCATCCAAGTTTCTACAAACTGGGTGCAATCGGCATGAAATCCTCACCTATGTAATCTTGCTCAGTAAATTATAGCTGCTTGATTAGTTAACGGAAGATAGTCCTGCAATTTTAATAAAAATATATATTAAAGGCAGGTTTCCCTAGATCGTCAATTCAACTTATCACGAAAACGCAGAATTGTAAACTTCACGCGAATACAAATTCAGTCATACACTTTTTGTGATATATAAATCATATTCCATTGGTCAAATGTATATGCAAATTGGAATAAAAGAAATGGATATAAGATGAAGAAATGCGTGAGAGAGTGATGTTTCGGCTCCCTGTTGAGCTCATGATACACGTTTGATTGATTTCATTTTCTAATGCCGGCTGAACATATATAACAAATCGAGGTTGACTTGGATCATTTGACAGTTTTTTGTTTGTTTGTCTGCATGCTACTTTGCATCTCACTTTGCATCTCAGCACGCATAAAGATCATCGGAGTCGGATCTAATACCTTTCTTTGGCCGGTCACACACTCTAGCTTGGGTTCTTCGAGACACGTTGCATGTAGCGTTTTTCTTTCTTTTTCCGAAAAAGATCAGATCTTTTTTTTTTCAAATCTGTTGTAAAGTCCATCGAAAGTACAAAACATCTCAAACACAAGATCACCAAAAAACCATTATTACAGTCAGAACGAGCCACCGACGCGTCCCTGTCGTCGCTCTTCTACCGACCCGGCTTACCTCGTCGATTGCAGCCAGAAAGACTTCGTGCATTTACCCCTGAGAAACATCATGCACAAAATCACACTATCACGCACACACACGTATTTACACAACGCCTGTTAAAGATCGGATTGGAGTTGCCGAGTTTAAGATTGATGAAGTCGTCACATGTGTCTTGCTGTTTGATATACTATTTATGAGTTATTAGCGCATCTCCAACACTGTCCCATAAATTTGCTTCCGCATTCGTCCGGGACAGGGAGGATTAGTCCATGGACACGAATGCGGGAGCCGGCCATCTAACGGGTCCGCATACAATTGAAAACGCATTTGAATTAACCGAATGAAATTCATGCAAACACGACGGATTTTCATATAAACCGGAGTACATTCATTAGAATTTGGACATTTTTCAAACAAACCAGACGGAATTCATTACAATTTGGACAATTTGAACTAAACCCTACTCTAAACCAAATCTAAATGATCGTCGGCGCCCGTTTCCATGTCTGGCCATGAGCCCCAAGAAGTGAAGCCTTCGGTTCTTGCCTTTGCGCTCCTAAGCGCTCTCCAGCTCTGCCTCCGCAGTCTCAGCCATTGCAGCCTGAGCTGCTAATCGCCCGACGATGATCAATCCGCCAAGCTTAGCTGCAATGGGGGGGAAGGAGTGATGGCCTTATTGGGACCCGAGCAGTGGCGACCTACCGTGCACTACTCTTCCTCGCTGCCCGCGGCTCCCGTGGACGTGCCTACTTCGTGGCCGTGACCGCGGGGAGCGGCTGGGGCAGAGCTGGTGATGTCCTCCTCGTCGTCGCTCTTGCCCCACGCCTCCTGCTCGGGTACGTCCACGTCCGACATGATGGATGTGCCAGCGGCGAGCTGCTCCTCTGTACGCCAGTGCTTGTCGAGGAGATGCGGGTGTAGGCCTGGTCGGCCTGCGCCTGCAGGAACCTGCCCTCCCGCTCCTCCCGCAGCATGTCTATGTAGTGGGCACGAGCCTCGTCGATGGTGATGGTGGTATGTGCCGGCGAGGAGGGTGGCGCCGACTTGTCCTCGACCGCGTCCTCCATTGGGATGTCGTCATCCTCTATCTGTCTGCCGTCCTGACAGCCGCGAGTAATGGCCACCATCTCCCTCTTCTGCTCAGGCGAGGGGTTGTCCCAGAGGGCTTTGGAGCGCGAGGAGGCCATGACGAGCATGGTGTGGTGAGGAGAAATGAGTCGGAGGAGGATGACTGCGGCTGTCGCCAGGTATGGAGTTTATATAGCGGACGGAAGGCAATGGGAAGTGGCGGCGTGGTTAATGGTGGGCGGGCAGATGGGTGGATGGATGGCGACGGAGTTGGTTACTCGGCAACCGCATATCATTAATGTAGGGTGACGGATTGACGGGATGTCGTTTGAACGCAGAGTAGTCGCCTGCACTTTGAAGCGACGCAACCAGCGCTCTTTCGGTCAGCGCACCGCTTTAGTGCTGGCAGCAGTGTGAGGTCGTGTTCGCTCTGGCCGGGCATGAAGGCGACACTGATGCTTTGGAATGGCGCTGACCGTTTTGGGGGGTGGGGGTGGGGGTGAGGAGGGGGAGCACGCGGGCGAGGGAGAGGGTTAAGGATGGGCTAGGGCAGTTAGAAAGCGAACGTGGTCGCGATACGGAAACATGCTAAACCCTTCACTTTTTCTCCGGTTTGCAGGAAAAAACACGCCCAGAACGCTTCGCGGACCAATGCAGGACCACGTTGGATGTCAAAACACGTCTGAACCGTGCTGTATGAAATCGTATGCAGGGATTTTGAGGGTCGACGTTGAAGATGCTACCAAATAATATTGAGTTCAATTTCTTGAACTACTCCCCATGTAGATCATTAACGTAATAATCTAGATGCTTTTGTATTAGTTTACGGAGGGAGGGAGTAACATTTCATAGGAGGTGTTAAGCCTTTTTCAAAATATCAGTTTGTTTGTTTATCTTTGTGGTGCAATCGACTTTTGGTCAACTTAAAAATCCAGTGACAGTCTTGTATTCGGGTGGGCCCCGCCTGTCATCGTGCAACGTTACCACCGTCTCCGTCTCCCTCTTCCTCCCCTGTCCACCTCCGCGCTATAAATACCACTCACTTAAATTAAAATAATGAGCTCGACCGACGGAAGCAGCTCGCCGTCTGCCCCGAGTCCTCGTCGTCGTCGAGCGGCGGCGCCGCCGCAGCAGCCAGCGTCCGACATTTCCTCTTCGCGGGGGCCGAAGCCAATCAGTAAGACGAAATCTCTCCCTGTCCTTGCTCTCGAATCCCCGCCCATCTCCTGGAATTCCCCATCTCCTACAGTCCTACAGTACTTCCCTGCCGCGGTGCTGCCAGTGGCATCCAGGCCGCCATTCCCACCGTTTCTTGCTGTCTCAGTGAGTAATCCGAGCGTACTGGTTATGGACTGGTCCCCGGTAATGGCGGCTCCGGTTGCTGTTGCCGCCGGGTCTACTCTTGCTTGCCCGCCCTCGAGGTGTTCGACGGATTGTGCAGGTTGTCTGTCCGGCTGGTCTCGTTTCAGTTCTCCGAGGTTTCAGTCCGTTTACTGTCACTCGCTGACAATGTGCAAAAAACACATGACAAATCAAAATGCTGGGATATGCGCCTTTTGTTTACCATTTACCGTCATTTCTTTGGTTGCAGGAAGCAGCCGGTCTTAAGCATAGTATATATAAAGTTGTATCTTGTATGTTCTCTTCTGTTTGAGACAAGGGCATAATCCAAAGTTGGGCACCTGCTCCTGCACATTTATGTGCTGGAAACTGGAATCTGTTGAGAGTAGTATGGCCACGCCACATGTTTCGGCTTTAACTCGAGGACCACATTGCTTCTTCACTTTCTTGGATGCTTGTTGGCCTGACCCAACCTGGGAACTATGTCTTCCTAATAGTTGTATAAATCAGGCACATACAAAAAAATTTGTGTGTTGCTTGCTAGAGTTTGTGTATTTACTTAGTGTGTTTAGTCAAATCATCTGTCATCGTTCTCTCAAGTTGCTTTTCCTCGCGATATTCAGTCCATCGGGTCTTTAATTACTGTGACTGCTTCATTCAAATTGATGTTTGCTTCTTTGTTGCTGTTTTCCTTTCAACGTTTGAGCTGAGGCTTCAAATGTTGGTGCTCTTTTACATGGAGCATGCTACTTTAGAGAATACATGAATTATGCATTGGTATCACAATAACAAGTGCTCTATGGTTTTTTCTAACTGGGGGTTTCCAAGTCCAACACATAAATAGTTGGCTAAAAGTTTGTCACCTGCGGCTTTTGTTCTCTCTCTGCATAGCAAAGGTTTGTCATCTGCTCTACAATCCAAAGTTTGACACCTGCGACTTTTGTTCTCTCTCTGCATAGCAAAAGTGTGTGCAAACTGGAATCTGTTAAGAGTAGTATGGATACGCCAAGTGCCTTGGCTTTCACTTCAGGACCACATTGCTTCTTGACTTTCTTGGATGCTTGCCGGCCCAACCTTGGATCCATATCTTCCTAATAGTAGTATAAATGGGTAACATAAATGGGACACATACCAAAATTGACATATCCTTCATCGCTTCAATTGGATCTGTGTCGCAAAGTTGCTTTTCTTTGCGATATTCAATCCATTTTTTTAATTACTGCAATTGCTTCATTCAAATTGGCATTTGCTTTTCTGTGTCCTTTTCCTTTCAACGTTTTGACCGAACCTTTCAAATGTTGGTACTCTTTTACATGGACTATGTTACTTTAGGGAATACAAGAAGTATGCGTTGGTATCATGGTAACATCTGCTATATGGTCCTTTTTTTCTTACAGGGGGTTTTCAGCACATAAACAATTTGCTAACATGTAGACAAGCGTCCAGTAGCCTTTGCACCAATTTGAGGCACAATGAAGATAGCTTTTCTCACGTTGTTGATTCTTTCTCTGCTCCTGTTCCCTGATGGCATCTGCAAGAGTTTAGCTGCAGCGCTTCCTGTTGTGCATATTGGGTCTATTCTTCAATATAACTCCACCACTGGAGGTGTTGCGGCGGTTGCCATCCATGCAGCCTTGGAAGATATCAACTCTGATCCAACAGTTCTAAATGGAACTACACTAAAGGTTAAAATAAAGGATACAAATTGCTTTGATGGTTTCCTTGGCATGGTTCAAGGTAGTCTAGCTTTAATGTCACTCATTCATTTCGCATCATTAAAATGGTTTTTGGTTCTGTTGTGGAGTTATGACAATGACACCGTATTCCTTGTATCAGGTTTGCAGTTCATGGAGACTGATGTTATTGCAATCGTTGGCCCCCAGTGCTCCACAATTTCTCATATCATTTCATATGTAGCAAATGAGCTCCGAGTCCCTTTGATGTCCTTTGCTTCTGATGCAACTCTTTCGACGATACAGTTCCCGTTCTTTGTCAGAACTGGTTCCAGTGATCTCTATCAAATGGCGGCTGTGGCAGCACTTGTTGACTATAACCACTGGAAGATAGTGACTGCCATATACATCGATAATGATTATGGTAGAAATGGAATTATTGCTTTGGATGATGCACTCACTTTAAAGCGTTGCAAAATTTCCTACAAGGTGGGTTTTCCTTCTAATGCTAAAAGAAGTGACCTAATAAATTTGTTGGTTAGTGTCAGTTATATGGAGTCCCGCGTTATCATTCTTCATACTGGAGCTGAACATGGACTCAAGTTTTTCTCTATGGCAAACCAACTGAACATGATGGGCAATGGCTATGTGTGGATTGCAACTGACTGGCTGTCTGCGTATCTTGATGCTAATTCATCAGTTCCTGCTGAGACTATATCTGGAATGCAAGGTGTTCTTACTTTACGGCCACATATCCCCAACTCAAAGATGAAGAGTAATTTGATCTCCAAGTGGAGCATGCAGAGTAAGAAGTATAACTATAGTGATCTGCGTGTAAATACTTATGGTTTTTATGTTTATGATAGTGTCTGGGCACTAGCTCGGGCTCTAGATGCCTTCTTCGATGATGGTGGTAGGATTTCCTTTTCAAATGACTCAAGGTTGCACGATGAAAGTGGGGAAAGTCTTCACCTTGAAGCAATGAGCATTTTTGACATGGGAAGTAAATTATTGGAGAAGATTAGAAAGGTAAACTTCACTGGGGCGTCTGGGCAAGTGCAATTCGATGCTTCAGGTGACCTCATTCATCCTGCATATGACATCATAAACCTCATCGGAAATGGCATGCGGACCGTTGGTTTTTGGTCAAATTATTCTGGCTTGTTGTCGACTATCTCACCAGAGGCTCTATATTCAAAGCCTCCGAACACTTCTCTAGCCAATCAGCATCTCTATGATGTTATTTGGCCTGGGGAGACTGCACAGAGGCCTCGAGGATGGGCTTTTCCTTCAAATGCCAAGGAGTTAAAAATTGGTGTTCCCAACAGATTTAGCTTCAAAGAGTTTGTCATGGAAGACAATGCTACTGGGTCAATTGATGGTTATTGCATCGATGTCTTTACTCAGGCATTGGCTTTGCTTCCTTATCCTGTTAGCTACAAGTTCATACCTTTTGGGAGTGGCACTGAAAATCCTAGTTATGACAAACTCATACAGATGGTTGAATCAAATGTAAGTATGAATGCCGCTTTTCTTCTCCTAACCATTTCATCATACCGTACTGACCAGGGGCATCTTATTCTGCAGGAGTTTGATGCAGCTATAGGAGATATCGCAATTACAATGACCCGGACAGTAACTATAGATTTCACCCAGCCATTCATTGAAACAGGCTTGGTTATCTTGGCTCCGGTTAAAAAGCATATAAAAACATCCTGGGCATTCTTGCAGCCATTTACTTTGGAGATGTGGTGTGTTACAGGGTTGTTCTTTCTTATTGTGGGTGTGGTTGTTTGGGTTCTTGAACATCGAATCAACAAGGATTTCCGGGGTCCACCAAGTCAACAAATAATAACTATTTTCTGGTAAGAAGCTGATGTCCACCTTTTGTATGGTCTTCCTGTATGTCAGTTCTGTTTTCTTTGAAATGTCAAGGTCCACCAAGTCTTGTGCATACAGACAAACCTTAGAACAGTTTCCGATTAACATACCACGTGAACCGAGAATTCTACCTATAGATCTGTTTTGCTAAGTGGGTCTTACGTAGCTGTATATACGCTTAATGATATTATGATGATTTTCTTCTGTCTTGGCACTTCTCCACATGTATTGCTAAATGCTCTTATGGGCGTGATTTCTGGCTCTCAAATGTTTGATTATAATCTCAATTTTGATTGCCTGTAGGTTCAGCTTTTCGACTTTGTTCTTCTCCCACAGTGAGTAAACCAACCTTCTCTATTATGTGTTTCATGTTTTTGCTATAAGTAACATTTTGTTCTGGCACACGACTCATGATTTCATCTGTATCTGCTTGCAGGAGAAAATACTATGAGTACCTTAGGGCGTGGTGTCCTGATCATATGGCTATTTGTTGTTTTGATCATTGTATCCAGCTATACCGCGAGTCTTACTTCCATCCTGACCGTGCAACAACTTGATACTTCTATAAAAGGAATCGATGACCTGAAAAATAGTGATGATCCTGTTGGTTTCCAAGTTGGTTCTTTTGCACAAGACTACATGGTTAATGAACTGAACATCTCACGGTCAAGGCTACGAGCTCTTGGTTCCCCGCAAGAATACGCTGATGCCCTGCAACTAGGCCCTAAGAAGGGAGGTGTTATGGCTATTGTCGACGAGCGACCCTATGTTGAGCTGTTTTTGTCAACCTACTGCAAGATTGCTGTAGCTGGCACAGATTTCACTAGCAGAGGATGGGGCTTTGTAAGTACATTTAAACCATATTCTTCAATATACTCCCTCCGTTCCTAAATATAAGACCTTTTAGAAATTCCACTATAGACTACGTACAGAGCAAAATGAGTGAATCTACACTATAAAATGTGTCTATATACATC
>CBMN010765335.1:116-12811 GCA_000582825.1 Hordeum pubiflorum
CGCATCTTGGGCGTGACAACACCAATGGACCTGCTGCCTACACACCCGTGCATCTCCGTAGTATAAATCCGTGCTTTCCATTTTACATCATGGACGTTCCTGCCAAAAACCATGCTTCATGTTTCCCTTTCGCACACGCACCCCCGTGGATCACACCCGTGCATATGACCCCTCCCCTCCCCCTCCCCACTTAAGCCTTCCATGTTTTTTTGGATCTGCGCAATGAATACCTAACCGTCTTTCTAGATCCACCGCACAGAGCGCTGCTCGGAGGCAGTGCTACACCCTGACAAATGGAGATGCAAATGTAGATGGAGATGGAGAGGGAGATGGAGATGGAGTTCGCTGCCCCTAGCACCAAGAGGGCAAGGCTCGAGCCACCGACGATGCCCTCCTCTTGGGTTTCCGTGTTGGTCGAAGGGGCGAGAAGTGGCGATGCCCCTCGATTCGAGGAACAAGAAGAGGAATCTGGTCCGGACATCATCAGCGGCCTCCCAGACGCCATCCTAGGTGAGATCGTCTCCCGTCTCCCCACCAAGGATGGTGCTCGCACCCAAGTCCTCGCAACTCACTAGCGACCCCTATGGTGAGACGCCCCTCTCAATCTCGACTGTTGTGGGCTATTTCTAGAAAATGATTTTAACTTGCCTAGAGGAATTATCTCTTCCGACAATGGCTCCGTCCAGTGCCTTTGCATCCCGGCATTCTACCTGTACTGACCATGCATGGTGGACGCCTGGCTAGAATTGGCTGAATTCAGCAAACTTCAAGTCCTTGAGTTATATTACTACAACAACACAAATCACATCACATCAACCGAACGCCATGCATCTACGCCCATTCCACCAAAGTCCATCTTAAAATTCTCACTGCCTCTTCGCACCGCCAGCTTCGCCCTTTGCGAACTAGAGGACAACCTGGTACAAAAGCTTCGATTCCCGTTGCTCAGAATACTTTCTGTAGTGAGAGTTGAAATATCCAATATCTCACTGATCTACCTGATCCACCACTGCTGTCCTGCCCTGGAGTGTTTGTTGTTTGAACCCTTTGAGGATTACATTTCTCTACGAATAAACTCACCAAGCCTTACAACCTTATGCATTCCTTGCGGGAAAAGAGGCGAACTCATCATTAACCATACCCCTTCACTCAAAATGTTGCTCCACAGTGATTATTCGTGTTTGCAAATAACTATTATCTTTCCTCCTAAACTAGATACGCTGGGCATTATTTCCGACAGGGAAGAAGTATTCAAGATCGTTCTTGGCTCCACGGTTATTAAGGTACTGAGATTCCACCATAATTTTGTGCCACAACAGACCCTTTTTATGTATTTATTCTATGTTCTACATGCTCAATGTAGAGCTTGTCCGTAGGAATCATATCAATGGTGGTGGATTCTATCAGGATTTATCCATCGACATGGAATTCCTTGATCTGGACAGGGTCATAAGCTTGTTGCGATGCTTTCCATGAATGGAGAATTTGTATATAGAGGTGAGGAAGGCAGTACACAACAACCCAGAA
Source organism: Hordeum pubiflorum (assembly GCA_000582825.1). Classification (NCBI taxonomy): domain Eukaryota; kingdom Viridiplantae; phylum Streptophyta; class Magnoliopsida; order Poales; family Poaceae; genus Hordeum; species Hordeum pubiflorum. Next base: position 1,644 of record CBMN010765335.1, read on the forward strand.
GTAACCATTGAATTACACTCGAGTGTTTGTTTGTAGACAATCCAAGTGCCTTTTGGGACTCTTGTAGACATTAAATGTTTTCAATCTTAATGCATATGCATACAAGTATGGGTGGTAAAAAGTGTAACAAATCGGTGGTCTCGCAAGCACATGCATTTTCATGTGTTTGAAAAATATAATGCTGGTAGACTTGGACGCCACAAAATCAAAAATAAGATTTGTGCAATTCTTTATTCAGAATGCGAGGTTGCTACAAACAATCAAGATTAGGAATTTATTTGTCTATGAGGAGGAAGACCAAGAAAGCAAGTTTCAGATGAACAAAAAGGCCTCTAAATATGCTCGACTTGTAGTTACCAAAAGGTGTCAACATGCAACATATGCTTTCAGTCACTTCGGAGCCGAACATTTTGATAGTATGGGTTTGAAGGATCCATTCAACTGCGAATGCTGATAGCAGCCTCGAGTTAGATGCTCTCAATGTTTTTGAAGGATCAATAGAGTGCTTTTGTGTCATCTCTTAGCTGGTTCTGAACAGAAATATTTATGGTAACGTTTTCCAGTGGTTTTGTATGATATTGCTAGGTTGAATTTGTGATGTCAAGTAGTGCACCGCAGCAAATTATAATTGTTGTTGGATCAAGTAAAATGCCGAAAGCTTAGCGTTTCATACTGCCTAGAGAACTGTATCTACGTCCATCAGGCATGATAACCGTAGCTCTGCTGCTTAGTGTAAAACCATGCTCCGTGTCTCCCTGCCAGCCGTGCCTCTCGCACACGCACCCCCATGGATATGCTAGGTACACATACGTGCATCTTCCTAATACAAATTTGTGCTTCTGTTTTACATCACGGACGTTCCTCTCTAAAACCATGCTCCATGTCTCCCTGCCACCCGTGCCTCTAGCACACGCACCCTCCTCGTGGATATGCTGCTTACACATACGTGCATCTTCCTAATAAAAAGTGTGTTTCTATTTTACATCACGGACGTTCTTGTCTAAAACCGTGCTCCGTGTCTCCCTGCCAGCCGTGCCTCTCACACACGGACCATCATGGATATGTTGTATACACATACGTGCATCTTCCTAATACAAATCCGTGCTTCTGTTTTATATCACGAACATTCCTGTCGAAAAACGTGCCTCTGACAGCGAATGTGTCAGCGCTAACATTTGCAATATTGAGGCAAGACCATGGATCTGGTACCTGTAAAACCATGCTACTACGTGGGTGAGCGTCTCAGCGCTAATAATTGGAACAATCAGGCACGTCCGTGACTCTATTTGATGTTAAACAGTGCTTCTACTGACCTAACATATCCGCGCTGACACAGTCACTAATGTAGAACCATGTAGAACCATGCTCCTGGCCCGTTGATGACGTGTCCCTGCTTCATTGCAATCATGCCTCATCCACCATCAAGCCCGTGTCTTGATACTATTTTCACGAGCCCTTGCACTCACCTCCTCCCCACTTAAAAATTTTAGTTTTACGTATACATACAATACTTTGAGAAGTAAAGGGCGGAATCGTCAAACCCTAACCCTCTTTACAGATCCACCGCTCATGAACTGCAGCGAAGGCGTCGCGGTCATGACAACGGACATGGAGTCGAATGCCTCCAGCAGCAAGAAGATGAGGTTCGCGCCACCACCGACGTCAGGTGTACATCTGTCGACAAGGAGGGGAGAGTGTCTGCCCCCTAGTTGCATGGAGAGGTGGGGAGAGTATCCGCTCCCCAGGAGCATGCAGAGGTGGGGCGAGTGCCTGCCCACTGAATCTGAGGAACAAGAAGAAGAATCTTCTCCAGATCACATCAGCGACCTCCTGGACGCCATCCTTGTCGAGATCATCTACTGTTGGCCCCTGAAGGATGGCATCCGCACCCAAGCCGTCGCCTCTCGGTGACGAAATCTCCGGCGCACCACTCCACTGAACCTCAACTTCCATGATATCTCTATCACTCGGGTCTAGAACACCTTAGAAACAATCTGGTGCGAAATCATCTGCATCTACCCAACAAGGAGGTAGGCCAGACTACTCACGTCGGTACTCAATTCTGATGTCTCGGCATCGACTGCGGTGATGATATCATTCTCCCTAGAGCTATTCTCTCCAGCCATGAGGGCCCCATTCACCACCTCTGCATCCCGACCAGCTACCTGCAGTCCCAACCCAGTGCCATCGATGAGTTGCTCCAATCCGCAAAACTGGACAAAATCCACGTGCTTGAGTTCTACTATCTGTTCCCAAAATTCTTCTATCCAGCCGTCAGCCAACCACACACATGCCCTTCATATATGCGCTCAGCGCCGCTGTCCATCTCTAGGTTCTACCCCTCCCTGTGCAAACTAGCAGACAATCTGGTAGAAACGCTTCGCCTCCCACTACTCAGGAGACTTTCACTGGTGGAAGTTTACATATCGGGGGTCTCACTAGGCAACATGATCCACTCTAGTTGCCCTGCTCTGCAGTGCTTGCTGCTTGTTTGCAAAAAGAAATTCCACTGCCTGCGAATAAACTCCCCTAACCTTATCAACATTGCCATTCTTTCTAACAGAGGGAAGCTCACCATTGAGGATGCCCCTTCACTTCAAAGATTGCTCGACGATTCTGTACATACACAGTTGGAAATAACTGTTGACTCTGCACCTAGACTGGACACCTTGGAATTTTTTTATGATTTATTTGATGAATATAAGATCGTCATTGGTTCTATAGTTATATAGGTACCGGTATTCCACAATACATTGAGCTGCATTCATTTGAGGACACAACTTTCGTATCCACAACCTAATAACATAATCTTCTTTGATCAATGAAGGGCCTGTCCATAGAAAACATATCAACGGTGATGGATTCCATCAAGACCTTATATATCTCACAGAGATGTTTTAAACTGGATGAGGTTGTTGGCTTGCTGCGATGCTTCAGATGCCTCCAGAACCTATTTATCGCGGTTATCATCTAACACACATTGAAAACCCATACCACAATACCATACATGTTTTGCTATAGGCTTTCACATACATACCAGTAAGGCAATAACAGTTTAGTTGCTCTTTATGTATATTTATTTCGTGTTTGTAGAGCCAATGAATACCTTGACAGAATTTTTTTGTTTTATTTTTGGGTGCTTTCCAGACATTAACTGTCTTTCAGTCCTCATGCACATCTAGGCAACATGATGGGATCAAACATGTTTAAAAAATGAATGGCGCCAAAAGCACCAGGTGTTTCTCAAGAGTCATGGGATCTAATTGAAGACAATAACACTGCAAGAATATGAAGTCACAAAGGAAAACACAGAGTTTTTGACATTCTTTATTCTGAATGCAAGCATTCTACAAACCATCAAGCTTAAGTTCCACTTGCACAAAGATTTAATGGTTAAATTTTACAAACAGCAACAAAAGGTGCTTTAGATGCAGAAAAGAGCTTATAAGTGTGCTCGTCTTGAACTAACAAAAAGTTGCTAGCATATGGACCTAGATTTACCTAATACACGTGTCGAATATCTAGATTTGACAAATCCATTCATTTGTGAGTGTTGCTAAAACAGGGTTGGAGAGATACAATTGTCATATTCTAATTCTTGTGTAAATCATATTGGTCTGGCGTAAAACTTGTCAGGCAATTAGCTTGTGTTTAGAAACAGAAATAATTATCCCATCGACACTATGCTTTCTCTTAGAATGTTCATTACGTGTTTGTACAACCATGAACACCTTCATAAAACAAAATAAAAACAGCTCACGCATGCTAAAATATCAAACTGGTTTCTTGTTCTCTTATATTAGTGCATTGACATCTAATTTGGATTACAAAAGGAACATACATGTAAAAGAATAGCCATGCCTCACTGGTATTGTATGTCACTTGGACGCACTTCTCCGTCCGGGGAATATGATGTTGTCCGTTACTCCACATCTCTCGTGGCTTCACCCTATGCCTATGACACTGAAACTAGAGTGAATGCATAGGCGAAAACATTTGGAACACAGACACAATACCATGCCCTTGCAGTCCATGCCTCCTCTCACTGAACTTGCCATTTGCGGAAGCATTTCCTACATAGACGCACACCCGTGCCTTACCGAGAGTCAGGTCCGTGCCCCTCCCTCTCTCTCTCCCTCTCTCTCTCTCTCTCTCACTGAACCTGTCCTCAGTGGAAACATTTAGGAAAACAAACGGGAGACCGTGCCTCTGATGCATGTAGTCTCGTGCCTGAACTAGAGTGTCAACGGAGCCTCTCAACAAAGAACCTGTCGTCAACGATAACATTTAAGAAAACGACGCATCAATTAAAACATCTGCAACACATAGCCACAGACGTGCCTCCTTCCATTGTAAATCCGTGACTCTTTAAGTGAACGTGTCACCAGAATATTTCCAAGCACAAAAGCATGACTCTGATTCTTCATAATGCATCGACACTCTGTTGTATCTTTAGTTGTTCCCCTAAGGCAACTAAAGCTCCACATGCAAAGCTAAAACCTCAGCATTCGTTTTGGTGGCCCCAAATACAACCCCCTCTTTCCTGCAAAGACAATATCCGACTCACACCTACTGTACAACTCTCTCTATTCCTCTCGCGCCCCGTCCTCTCTCCTGGTCCTCAAACTCACTCTAGGGTTCATATGTTTTCTCTCCATATCCACATCAAATTTTCACTATGATATGTTCCCTCTTGAAGGTTTTTGTTTCTTCCTCCCCTAAATCGATGGATCTATGCCATTACGCTAAGAATTGACTCAAAATTTGTGGTGATCTTAGGCAAATTTGCTAAGTTCCAGGACGAAGCTATGCACGCCATGAATATCAACAACAACAACCTCGTCGGAGCACATCAAAACGCTGCGACCGGTAGCCAGGTACGACATCCCAGATGTAGGTGACAAATAAACTTCACCAATGAAGGTGGGAACGTTAGAGGAAATCCAGTAGCGGTGTGGCGAACAATGGCTTAGGAAGAGGTTGAAGGGGAAAGTGGAGGAGACGTTGTGTTGTATCGTTGACCAACGATGCGGTGGTGGAGACCGGCTGTTGGGGCGGTGTAGACTAGGGCCGTGGATGACACTGATGGATCATCTGTTGAGGAAGGTGCTAGTATTAGAAAGAAGATCCGAGCCTCTTGAACCACAACTGATGTATTTGATAGAAATGTGACTAATACAATGTACCTGTTTAATACCGTGCATCTTTATTTAAATATGTTTTCAGGGAAGATATATTTCGTAATGCTCCTTCTATTACTAGATGGAGATAGATCTTTGGATGGGGTAACAAATTTAAATTGTCAAAACTGAATTGTCACAAAATTAAACACTGATTTAATGTATTCCATTCCTTTTTCCTATTATAACTGTTGCACAAACTGAATTGTCATAAATTGAGGCATTGCATGTCTTTTTAGGATTTTGCATGTAAACGTCTGTTTACTTAAATATGCTGGTGTTGATAATTTCATACATATCATATTTCATATGTAACCTGTTATACCTTTGCTATAAATTACAGGAGAATTATGAGCTGCAATACCTATAAGAATGTCAACTGCCCTGGATTGGAAACATGCATTCTCTGCACTACAATAACACTTCAACTGACACTTTGTTCGATACATGCATAGTAAGGAGAAAAGTTTTGGCACGTCATGCACATAAACGCAATGATTGCAATTTTCAAAGTACATCTTTTAGCAAATGCTCGAATACTGCCTAAAGCATTTTTTAGGAATCATAAAAACCCTACATCTGTTGATTATAGAAAACAGTTTTCGAGCATTCTTCTTACTCATTGAAGCATTTTAACTCTTTTGCAGTACGTACCGCGCTATTGTAGGCAACATGTGGTTTCCTCAGTAAATCAATGGTAGGAAAACGCACTCGAAGAAGAAGGACAAATTAAAAACCCTACACTTGTCACCAATGAAAACCTCTCATATGAAGTTAGCATCACCGATCAAGCTCTCACGTCTAAAGTTCATGGACATGGATGGACAAAGTTAGTGAGTGACTATGACCTTCGGCATCAAGATATGATCATCATAAACTTAGACAGCAAAAGTCTGTCCATTGAAATAGATCTGAGGCTTGGTGAATCTCGAGGAGGTCACAGACCACACCCAAAATCATCAGTTGGTATGTTTTTCATCTGCCCCACAACAACTTCTGGTCTGCATTGTCATTTTTCTTTTGCCAGTATAACTTTTCTACACTACTGTTACCACAATTACCCATTTGTTTAATATTTTTATACACAATTATTCAAAGCTTCTTGCGATTTTTAATAAAACATTTGCAATACTATTGCTTATGCCTTTAACTTCATTAACTTCATTCAAAGTTACTCTCTCAGTATAACATCGTATACTTTTTCACCTCATTATTACATCAAGCAAATTGGCTTAAAATGCTTTAGAGAAGGAATACATCAGCAAAATAGTCTATACTCTAGGATTAGAACTGTCGTAAAAACAAATGGGAGACCTTATTTACTTTGTCTTCGACACTGATGACTTCCCAATGATAACATTTGTCCACCATATCAATATCACAAATGTCATGAATGGTAGACCTGTAAGAGATTTTTTATTTCTTTTGACCTACTTATGATTTTCATTAGTAATTAAGTTGTTTTGTGTGCATGCTGAAAGTTTCTTTTTTCAATGTCATAACAATCTACAGAGAATTCCATCTGCTGTTGTAAAAACTCTGAAGCTCAACCTTGGATAACTTCCACCAAGAGGCGCCGTCAGTCTTGTACAGATCTACGATGAAATTGACATTGCGACCACTTACTCAATGCAAACAGATGGAAGAATGGAAGTTGCAGGATTTTCCGATTTTGCGAAACAATCTCAGCTAAGGGTTTGTTCAATAGTCCTTATCATGATTGAAAAGCACTGGCCAAGGATACGGGATATGAAGTTACTGCAGCTTATAATCAATGATCTTTCCTTAATAGTGTTTTGGTAGTGTCTAAATTTTTTCATAGTTGTACTATGTGTTAAGTCCTATCCAATAGGAGGTGGTGGTATATAGTAAATATATAATTATGTCTAGCATGACGGTAGTGTAAATTCAGAATCAAAATGGTATATTACCTTTGTCACTTTAGTATATTTAATTGTGGTGAATCAAAACGGTAAATGAATGGATGTGATGAATTATGGATTTTTAGTTTGGTTCTTTTTTGCATACATGAGTGATGCTTCGGCACCATCTCATGACTCTACTACAAAATTTCTGTGCACAGTTTCAGGATACAATTAAACTCAGAAGCACCACTGTCGCTATGTTGGACAACACACTTCTGTTGAAGACAGACCCGTGCTCCAGCTTCCTCTGTGATGTACCTCTTGAAACCTATTGTGAAATGCATCATGGATAGGCATGAATGTTTTAGCTCGAAGTTTCACGTCCGTCATTCTCTCGGTGAATCGAAAAAACATTCATTGTGATGCTCGTAAAATCGTGGATCCCGTGGCTTCACGCATGTGCCTCTATGAATGAAAGAGTCACCAGAATTTTTTTGCAACACGGAAAGGCACGAACATCGCTCTGTTTAACACGGAAGCATGCATGTTAGAGGCATCATGATTAACCGTGTTACTGCAAGAATTTCGAACACACAAAGCCTCGAATGTGACTCTGCTTAACAGGAAAACGAGACCCAGCTGGCTTCACATCCATGCCTCTCAAAGTAAACTAGTCAACGGAAAAAATTTCCTATGACGCAGAGGCACGAATGTGACTCTGCTTAACACGAAAATGTGATGAACCCGCCTACGCATCCATGCCTCGGCTTGCGTCACTGTTGATCCTCTTCATAATATGCGACCGTGCCTGTCGCAGAATCACGCTCATGCCTCACTCAGTAAATGTATCATGGATTTGTTTTACAAAATATGGTTGTAAAAGCAAAGCACGTGCCTACTGTAAGACTTCACGACAAAGCCCTTTCGACTGTACGTGAAAACAGAAACACGACGAAGCCTCTGTATAACATAGCACCCACACTATCATCCCGTCACGTCCAAGCCACTACGAGTGAATGAGTTGACGAAAACTATTTGGAACACAGATACAGAAGCACCACCGTGTCACACAAAGAACATGGGAAAAATCGTGCCTTCTGAGAAACATAGACCCGTGCCTCTATACGCTTAAACGCCCTAACACAAAGAAACAATTCAAAAGACGGAGAGGCACGAACATGAATCTGCTTCCGATGCAACCGTGCATCTCATACATTCAAGGCCATGCCTCTCTAAATAAAGCCAAGCCTATATGGATCAACATGCCTCATAAACATTTTGAAAACTAAGGCACAACCATGTATTTTGCTACATGCAGAATCGTGGCTCCAAATGCGACACCTAATTGCCGCTAGAGTATATCAAGGCCGAACAACCGTGCTTCTCCGATACTCATCTACATTTACCTACAAAAAGAAATAATATGATCACAATGCAATGGATAATTGTCTTACAAATAGGCGTCCACATGAAGCCCAGGTCTTACAAATAATTACCTACAAAATCACATTAATTTAAAAGGACACATACGGCAATGCCCGGCACAGGAGCAAACATGAAGCAAGATCGAGAAAATCGACAGGGGTCGTTACTCTCTACTTGTTCTTCTGAGCGACATTCATGTTGAGTTGCTAGCCGCAAAGTTCCTCAATCTCCTTCTCCATCGCATCCATGACCTTCATCTTCATTAGCCCCTCCTGCGCCATCTTCTTCATTGCGTCCATGGAGCCAAATTTCTCCTAGCAAGATTGGATGATCTCTTTCAAGTCCTCAACATGTTGCTTCGCAGCAACAACGAAATCCTCCACCAGCCGTTGTTGCTCGATGCATAGCTTTGCCATCTCGTCCATAAGTTCGACATTGACGGCAATGGTATTATTCACCAAGGCGTTGCTATCCTTGAATAGCTCGGACCAGGAGGATATGTTGTGCTCCATACGGAGTTCCAACATGACGCCGTCGGCCTCCTTAAGCGTGGCACTACTCTCCTCCTGTAACTTCACCCACCCGGCAATCAACTCCTTCTGCTTATTTAGCTCACCGCCCATTTCGTCTAGGGGACCTGTCAGATCAGCCTCTATACCTCTAAGACGAATCCGCTTCTGAGAGCCTTGGCCTGCCCTTGAGGCCTCCGCGTCCCGACGGGACCTCTCAACTCTTTCTGCCTTCCTGGTCAGCGCTCCCTGGTTATTTCTCAGCCCAGAACTGCTCCCACGGGCCATGGGAAACACAAGGAGCTACGAACAAGGGAGACTAGTTTTTTGTTTGGAATTTTAAATGGGGAGGAATGTGCAGAGATTATCGAGTATTAGGTACCTTTTACAACACTAATAAGCTGCAACTTGGGAAGATGTTTATGAACAGTGTGAACAGATTTGCAATTAATTATAGCATAGTAATTCGAAACCGAAGCGTATCGGTGGCACACAACAAACAATGCCTCAAATTCTCACAATCTGTATTAAACTCCTCGACTTCTGTGCGCCTGCAAAAACACTGCTCTCCTTTTAGTGTCACCAAGAGTTTGTCTGTATTCTAGCATGCCTCTGTCCTATCGTATGACTGTGTGCATCTTGTGCTTGTAAAACCGTGGACACAGAGGCTACAAGTATGTGCCTAGTCACTCCTAAAATTTCACTACAAGGACGTGGCTTTTCTCCGCACTGAACCGTGCCTGTACACCCAACACATTGAACCGTGTCAACCGAACAATCTCGAACACATACAGGCATGAACGTGACCCTGCCCAATAGCGGGGCGTGCCCCTACGAGCTCCACATCCATGCCCCTGAGAAAATGATTGATGAAACACGTGCACCACAGAGAGGCACGAATGTGGTCTCTAACCGGAAGTACAAGGGAGAAATCGTTCCTGTGATGCTTGTAAAACCGTATGTGCAGAGGGTACAAGTCTGTGCCTAGTCACTGTTAAAATTTCACTACAAAGACGTGGCTTTGCTACACAATGAACCGTGACTGTAAAGCCAACACACTGAACCGTGTCAGCCGAACAATCTCGAACACACAGAGGCACGAACGTGACCCTACCCAATAGCCGGGCGTGCCCCTGCGAGCTCCACACCCGTGCCCCCGAGAAAGTGATCGATGAAACACGTGCACCACGAAGAGGCACAAATGTGGTCTCTCACCGGAAGTACAAGGGAGAAAACCGTTCCTATGATGCTTGTAAAACCGTGGACACAGAGGCTACAAGTCCATGCCCAGTCATTGTTAAAATTTCACTACAAGGACGTGGCTTTGCTCTACACTGAACCATGCTTGTATAGCTAACACACTGAACCTTGTTAGCCGAACAATATCGAACACACAGGCACGAACGTGATCCTGCCCAATAGTGGGGCGTGACCTTGCGGGCTCCACATCCGTGCCCCGAGAAAGTGATCGATGAAATAGGTGCAGCACGGAGAGGCATGCATGTGGTCTCTCACCGGAAGTACAACGGAGAAAACTGTTCCGGTGATGCTTGTAAAATTGTGGACGTAGAGGCTACAAGTCTATGCCCAGTCACTATGACAATTTCACTACAAGGTCGTGGCTTTGCTCCGCACTGAACCCTGCCTATAGAGCTAACACATTGAACCGTGTCAGCCGAATAATCTCGAACACACAGAGGCAAGAACGTGACCCTACCCAATCGTGGGGCGTGCCCCTGCGAGCTCCACATTCGTGCCCCCGAGAAAGTGATTGATGAAACACGTGCACCATGGAGAGGCAAGAATGTGCTCTCTTACCGAAAGTACAAGGGAGAAAACCTTTCATGTGATTCTTGTAAAACCATGGACACAGAGGCTACAAGTCCGTGCCTAGTCACTGTTAAAATTTCACTACAAGGACATGGCTTTGCTCCACAATGAACCGTGTGTGTATAGCCAACACACTGAATCGTGTCAGCCCAACAATCTCAAAAATAGAGAGGCACGAATGTGAGCCTGCCCAATAGCGGGGCGTGTGTCACACCCTGTGTTGTATCACTTTGCTATGCTTGGATTTTGTCGTGGTTTTGTCACGGCAAATGTCCCCGTGAAAGGACTTTGTTCGAGGCCATCGCTAAGGTGAGCTCGAAGGGGTTNNNCGGAATCGAGAGACAAGGGTTACCCAGGTT
>CBMN010765356.1:0-10579 GCA_000582825.1 Hordeum pubiflorum
GGGGGGGGGGGGGGAGTGGCGCAAGTAGGCGACGTCAGAGGAAGATGCCGGCTTCTACAAGTTAAATGCGGATGCTGGGGTCGCCCGTTCTCGCAACCGAGGAGCAGCGTCTGTAGTATGCCGAGACAAGCAAGGTACATATATCCGGGATCATCTTCTTTAGTTATTTTGGGCCTGAGGAATCCAACAACAGTAGAGGCCATTGCAGGTCGGGAAGAATTGGCGCTCCCAGCTGATCTGGGAATTGAAAGTTTACATGTCGCCTTTGATTGCTAAGGAGTTATCGATGACATCCATCAAGGATCAGAAGCGGTGCATGTCGTGGTAATCAAGGAAATTCAGGACTGGATGAAAGCTTTTTCTTCCTGTAATTTTGTGTTTGAAAGTAGATCTTCTATCTCGAAGCACACAACCTAGCTAGATTCTCTCTCTTGTTAGAACAAGGTAGACATAACCTGGTTGGGTCAGCCCCATGATGCCAACATTATCCCTGTAAACTTGTCTATGCAGTAATAAAGTCTGGTGTGTTTCCCTACAAAAAAGGTGGAGCCGTCGTGCCGTGGTCTATGTAGAGCCCCCGAAGGTCGCTGACGACCGCTGCTGGTACTGGTAGTCTAGTTGTTGGGGATATGACCCCTGAGAATGTCAAAGCAGAGGAGCAACACTTCGAAACATTTGGACCGACTGGCCCCTTGGCTGGCTACCTGGCTCTCTGGCTGGCTGCGGGCCGCAGCTGGCCGTGTCAGCACCCGTCCCATTCAGTCGTACGAAGTACAAGACAAAATCAAAGTTTTCAATAACCGGCAAAACTCACGCTATAGCTATTTGAGAAGGTGTCGCTATGTGGCATAGGCCGCTAAACTCACGAAATAGCGGGCTATAGCCCCGCTATAGCTGATTTGAAGGGGCGTCGCTATTTGCCATAGCCCGCTATTTAAATCATTGGACAAAACAACACCCGCACGCCGCGCTCACACCCGCCTGCAGGCATCGCTGTTGTCCGTCGGCTTCTAACATCTCGATAAGCCACCACGTGATATCTACCGTTAAAATACCATGACACTAGTGTCTTTTGCGTATTCTCGATCGGCAACTGAACCGAAAAAACAAACACACTGACACTGAACACGAGCATTGGGACTAACACCTGGTGGTCGTGGTTGTCCCGCCGGACTTGGCGCCGGCTGCAGCGGCGGAGGTTGTTGAGGAGGAGCGCCGGCAGGCCGCCACTAGAGGTGGTGCCTGGGGGTCGGTTGGTGGTATAGAAGACCTGCAGTCTGGAGGATTTCCGCGCCTGATTCTCCTCTTGAAGCTGCAAAGCGGACGAACTGCAGCTATCGCCTTCTCCAGGTGTTGGATCCGTGCGTCACGGTTGTCCTGGAAGTGGGAAAACCGCTGTAACTCAGCCCAGATGACAGCTGCGGACCTGCAGTGGCGCCGTCCTTCCGAAGAACACCAAAGGGCTCGGTCGACATCCGAGTGTAAACTGTAAATCCACTGCATAATTGCCCAGATGGGATGGGCAACTGGTGGTGCGATGTGAGAGAAGGCAGAGTGCCGTCGCCGGTGGCGGGCGCAAGTAGTAAGCCGTGAGGGCACCTTGAGGATCTAAAGGCTAACTGGTACCATGTCAAACTGAGAGAAACTGAATATTGGAAAAGAAAAGGATTGATTGATTCATTCGTGGAGTTACAGTATATAAGTTGTACAAGGACCAACTGCAGCTATGCACGATCTGCTGATCGTGGGCATGATGAACTGCTACAACTGAGGGGGTGTGCACTACAACCGACGATACAGTCATCCGCTGTGATACAATGCAGAGTACAACTACAGAGTACTGAAGTTATACTGTCTCACACGATTACATACGGAGAATGGTGAGCGGAGGGCGGAGGCTACGAGGAGCTCCTCAGGCATCAGCCGGCGGCACGGGACCGAGTGCGGGGCCGCAGCCGGTGATGCAGGAGAGATCAGCGGTGATGCAGGCCGTCACACAGTCCGTCGCCTCCCCGAGAGCCTTATATTTACAAATTCATGAACTTTTTTCAGATCTGCAAATTTGTGAACATTTATTCAATTCCATGAACTTTTTTAAATTCATGATTTTCTTCCAAAGTCATTATTTTTTGTCAAAAATGTGAACAAAGTTCATCTCAATTTTTTTCTAAATAGTACTATGAAAAAGCGGTTGATTTTTTTTCTAGCTAATCAATTGCAAAAAATCAGCAAAATACTAGCTGTGTAACAGAAAGAAAAGAAAAACTTCTCTAGCTGGCAAAGCGATGTGAGCAACCCGGTTAAGCGGCCGAGCCAGCTGGCAACCCACACGAGCGTCAGCTTCTTAACCGGCGGTTAGAGCGCTGACGGGGATCTCTCGCCTCTAGCACCACACAAAAAGAAATTGGTTTGCCTCTAGCAAGATGACATTTCCTATACATCGCCTTCGGCTTTTTCTATGTGTCCTTTTCCTGTTTTCTATCTTTACCAGTTTTTTCATTCGGTTTTATTATGATTTTTACCTTATTCTTAATTTATTTTCAGTTTTATTTTATATTTTTATTCATTATAATTACTTTGAAATTCGTGGATATTTTGTAATCACGAACAGTTTTTGGATTTTGTGAATTTTTTTAATTCGAGAACATTTTTGGATTCATAAAAACAATGTACTCACAAACATTTTTTTAATTCGAAATGTTTTTTGAATGCTTCAACATTTTTCAAATTAGCATTTTTTTTCTAAATTCAACACATTTTTGTATTCGTGAACATTTGTTTTATTTTGTGACCTTTCTGGAATTCACAAATAAACTGAGTTCACGAATATTTTCGCGGACGATTTTTTGTATGCACAAACATTTTTGCAAAAGATTGAACCTTTCTAAATTCACGAACATATTTTGAATTTGTGATTTTTAAAAAATCTCGAACCTTTTCTCAAAACCTGAACATTTTTAAAATTCATGATCATTGACAGTGTTACGACCCATGCTTCCTTACCTTGTCGGTTACCGACCAAGTAGGTCTGCCCAAGACCTCCTAATTCGGTTCCACCCTGGGCCATCAGTATGTCACATGCGCCTCATAAGAGAAGACTCTGGAAGCCTTGTCGTACAAGACAATGAATCAAGAGTCGTAGAGGACTCCCCTCCACCGACGCAGCCGACTAGATTGTGCAACCCTAGGTGCCCCGAGATGATTGTAATTTTTACGCTCATCACAACCTTGTTTTAACTGATTTATCTTATAAAAACTAAGATATTTCCTTCAATATTGCCACTAATGACTAATGAATACAAGAGATTGCCAAATCCTCTCTTTATTTTGTTTCCACGGAAAAATATGTCATACATGGACAAAAATCATCATATATATGTAAAGAGGAAAAATTGAGAAAGAAGAGATCCAATGGGAGGCACATAAGAAGAAATGGAGTGCAAGACGACGCCTGGTACGAGCGCGCACACTCATACCAATTGCCCACGGCATCGTGGCGTCCAACTTTCCATGTTTTATGAAGAACCATGTACTAGATTCGCGAAAGAGCATTGCCAGAAACCTCTGTCTTCGCACCAGAAGCCATTAACAAATTCTAGCCGCCACCATTTATCATGTCATCTCCATAGCCACCAGCGCCTTCACCACCGCAACAATCCACCTCCAAGTTAGCCATACTTATAATCAAGTATCCCATCCGACAACGATTGCAAGACATATTATCAATAAAGCTTTCATCTTGATGTCTTCTTCAACGATTTATGCGTGCGATCCGATTGGCATGTGTGTGTAATTCTGTAAGGCAATGGGTTGAGGCATAGACTTGCAATGTGTTTGTAAGATAGATTGATGGAATGAATTTGAATGAACGTCATGTATGTGTGAAATAAAATTGCATCATAGTTGTCTCTTGTCGCTTGCGTGTTCTTAGACCTTGTGGGTACCCAAGCTCATGGAGTTTTGGCCGAGGAGGTTAGGAGCGGGGAGGAAGTGGAACGCTATAGTGAACACCAATGATAGAAAGATTTAGTACGATAGCATGAAACTGATCCTTAGGGATACATGAGAAGTAGTCATTAAATGCCCAATCCTTTTGTATGTTTTATATTAATTACCAGGTAACCGCGCATTACATATAGAGTCTACGGTTGTATAACTGACTCTTGATGCAGGGAACGTTTCGGTCAAGATGTAATTTGGACACATCCTCCACTTCGAGTCATTGCCAGCACATGTTAACAGGTGTCTTCTAGAGCACAAATTAAGATAATAATGATCCTGGTCACAAACATATGGTTGTAAGAATCAAGTACTCATACCCATGTCTTTTTAAGTGTTTTTAGTAGATAATGACCCGGTCTAAAAACTGGAATTTAATTCTCTCGCAAAGGCTTGGTAGAAACTCTTATCATTAGTGCACGTCCTCCCGTGGTTCGATAACTCAGGGTCACATCTTGGGGAAAGATGTTGGGAACCTTTCTCCTATCCGTTACCGGGTCACACAAGGGACTCATCAAACTTTTTTGTGGCGCCTTGTTGGTGAGGAATTGTGTTACTAGTCATTGTGTTAGAATTTTATTTCAGTTTTTATTTTCAGTTTTTTCTTTTCTCCAGTTTTATTTTTCTTTCAAGCGTTGTCATAGAAAAACCGAAAAATTTATTATGGCTTGCAAACTTGGAGACTTTGCAGCTCCAAGAAATAGCTTTGTGCGTGAACCAATTGCACAACCGGATGTCACCGATGAGCAATATGAGATTAAACCAAATTTGGCATGTATTGTTCAACAAAGCCACTTTGGAGACTATGCTTCTAAAGATGGTGGTATGCATATGCATAGTTTTTCTGAGTTGTGTAACCTGGCATGCATCAAATACTATGAACCTAATGCTTTGTGGTTGCGTCTATTTCCTTTTTCTCTAAGAGGAAAAGCAAAAAACTTGCTTCTAGCTTTGCCTGGAGGTAAATAACTTCATGTACTGAACATTGCGGTAAATTTTTGTCTAAGTTTTGCCCCCCTACAAAGATTATGCAATTGCATTCAGAGATAACAATTTTTAAACAGGAAGAACATGAGCCACTAGTGCTTGCGTGGGATCGTATGAAGGAGGCTATAAGAAATTTTCCCAGCCACGTGATGGAAGAATGGTTAATTCTTCATATGGTTTATAATTCTTTAACTCCCATGTTGAAAATTGTATATGCTTGACACTACTGCAAGGAACTATTATGGGAAGACCTATCGCTGAAACAAATAAGTTGCTAGGTGATATGCAAGATAACCATGCCCAATGGCATGTAGATAGGTCTACCACAAAGAGGGTCAACGCTATTGAAGAAAAGAATGGAGAGCTGGCCGCAAAACTTGATGAACTCCTTGTTGTGATGAAAGGTAACGAAGAGGTAAAGTTAACGCAATTATCGAATAGGAAACTAATGATGTTAATTTCATTGCTTGTAATATTTGTAATCCCAACTGGAAAATAATGGGTTTTCTCCTAGATTGTGTTATCTTAATAGTAGTGGATCACCAAATAATTTTAATGGGATGAACAACGGTAATAGAACCACTTTGGATGAAACACTGAAAAACTTTATTGCTAGCCAAAGTGAGCAAAATGAAACGTTTAAGAATATTTTGAAGAATCATGATAACTTACTTGGTCAATTGACCGATAAGATTACTAGTCTCACTAACGATGTGTAGGCATTTGAAGGAACAACTAAGAGCATGGAAGCACTTGTTGCTAAAATTGCATATAGTCAAACTTTGGTCCTAGCCAAGTTTGGTGGTAAACCAAAACTGAATCCAGTTGAAGATGTGAAAATGATGAGAAGTAGCAAAGAAAATGCAGAGGGGCTCGCAGGAGCCATATACCAGAGTATAGTTATTTTGTTGCAGACTTCATGAAAATGTTGACATTGAAGCATCCACTACGTGAGGTAACAAATGACAAAGTGTATAAACGTTTTGTTGATTGTGTAGCTTTCAAGGTACGTGATTTGAATGATGAACGAAAGAAGCTATATGGTAAGCTACCCGATACACAAGAGGCTATATTGGAACCTACTATTGCACTTGAGATTGGTTTGAATAAATTAAATGCTTTCTGTGATCTAGGCGTTTGTGTTTCCACTATTCATAGGTTTGTCTACGACAGTCTCAATCTTGGTCTTTTTGTTAATAGTGAAATTAACTAATTAAGTTGAATATGGCCAATTCTACCTTTACACAAGCAATAGGGATGAAGCATACATTAGTCATTCGGATTAATCATTCCCCTGTTATTATTGATCTTGTTGTAGTTGATATGCCTGAATATGCCATTGCACTCATCATTCTAGGTAGGCCATTTCTTAGAACCATAAAAGCTACTATTAATGTCTTTGAAGGAAATGTGAGATTTCCATCTAAAGATCTTTTTCGACATTTCGCAGAAAAAGGAAACTGAAGATGCACATCGGAGAGGGACTCGCTGTCAATGCCAGAAGCTATGGGCTTGGGATTTTTGTACCAAAGTGATCGTCACTATGAACGAGACATCCAACCGAAAACAAAGCGCTTCATGGGAGGCAACCGAAGAAAATAATGTGGATAAAAAGCATTTTTTTTGTTTCAATAAAGAGGATGTTGAAGTGATATGATTGTGGAGGAAAGGATATGAAAAATAATCACTACTAAGGCCATAATGTATGTACTATGTTGTTGTGAAATGTACTATATGTCTATGTGTTGTTTTGGAACTAGCCTCACATGAATTTTCAAAGAACAAGAAGTTCCAGAATACACAAAACAAAAGATGGCGTTTAATATGACCGCCCGCGGTCGTACTGACGGTCATACCAACCGAGGGAAGTGCCAGTGAGAGAAACACATTATTCGATGGCGTGTAGTCTGCCAACTCTTTGATGAAACCAACAGAAAGGCCAGAACGTTTGACGATGTCTAGTACGATCGGGCGCGGTCGTACAAAAGCTCGTACCGAGTGCACAACCAGAGCAACAGAAACTTACGAAATCCAAGACGACGTCCCTGCTAGTATGCCTAGTGTATTTACACTTGCTGCAAGCTTGTCTAGCCAAAGAAGCATAGGTGTTGTTCTCACCATTCATACTCTGCTTCTGCTCTCATCCCAATTCTCCTTGAACACTCGACCACAGGTACCAGAGGGAATACCACCATGCTTAGCACTACCACAACCTTCTTCAAACCCTCCCAAAGAAACCCAAGAAGTATCTCCTAGATTTCCAGAACTAAGCATACTAAAATTCATCTATTGACTTGACAGCTGAGAGAGGAATACTAAGCAACTTTTGTTGTTGATCTAGAATCGTAGGAGTATTACCAGCGTTCATACAAAGCCTCATCTAGGTTGTTCTAGCCTCCTCGAGATCCAACAACCTTATAAGTTAGACCCGCTTGTCTAGAATTCTCATGTTGTTCCTCTCCCCCGAGCTCTACTGATCTTGTTCCTGGTATACCTAGAGTTGTTTGTCTCAAAACCCTCACCACCGGAAATATTACGTCTCTTAATGTAATTCTCTCTCTGGTTTCTCTAATCTTCATTAGCATCATATAGACTGCCTAGTTCACAGATCACAAAAGTCACAATCCTCCATGTGTAAGGAGGGGGCACATATCTAGAAAGGCAAAAGCATAAGAAGGCCTATATTCTAGACACGTCTCATCATCAACGTTATACATACCTCCTCGGTAGAAAACATCAAAGCCAATTGGCCAAAATCCAACACAGAATATTCATTGAAGAAAGCCCACATATTTGTCCTTTGTCAACGCCCGGCGTGAAATTCCCCATTTGCACCAAACAACAATTTACAACAGTTTCCCAATAATCCAACATATGTAGAGTCCAGTTGATTGGGATCACTGAGAAATTCAACAAAGACATGGCCTCTCTAAGAAATTCTCCATCACCCTACCCAACATCTATTCCTACCACATATTTAACATTTAACATAAGCATAATTCAAATCATCCAAAGCAACCAAAAAAATCGATCTATCACTATTTCCCAGAGACAAAATTGCTGCTACAATAACCTCAACCAAGGAATCAAGTAAATTGTCATTCACAATATGGCAATTCTACTTCATCAATCCACCCTCTTGAATACAATCCCCACATCATAAGAACGTGCATGCGATAGTAAATATTTAGAGGAAAATGATCACTTACCAGAGATAAATCAGAGGCTAAGATCACTAGAGCCCTCCTTGTAGGAATCATCCCCAGCCAACAGCCAAAAGTGACTACCGTCTGGGGAAGCGCCTACTCCGTCGCAGTGGAGCAGGTGAGCGTCTGAAATTCGTGCAAAATAGTAGGGAACTAGGGCACATGGTGCAACTACTGATTCGTCGAGGTCATTCTCTTTATCTGCTTCACGAACATTGTCCTCCATCATGATAGGCATTGCCGGCCTATCGGGCACCGGTACTGCCATCACCACCGCAATCGTGAGCTCCTCCAGCCCAGGCAGATCCCGAGCATGCGATTGGTAGATATCCCAGTGCGCCTTTTACGCAAAATATTCAGATTCCACCTCCATCACTGCCAATAGAGGATCTCGGCCGGGACTTTACCTTCAACTCCAAGCATTTAAACCCTCTCCTCTTTTGTGGCCTCCTGAACCACCAGAAGCGATTCCTTGTTGAATCATGCACATTGGGGAATCACCGGCAAATCTCCTGCAGCTGGTCCAACTTCATGACATCACCTCCCATGATCATCACCAAATGCTCCGCCACACCCCATCCACGTCCAGTGCCGAGATCCGAAGTAGTGGGAGAAGCACGGGGGATCGCGAGAACCGCAGTAGGAGAATGCGAAGCAACAAGCGAGCTGAATATGGTGGAGAAGTGAACCGAGAAGTCGTGCAGTGAATGTGGCAAAAGGGCGAGGGAATAGCAGCGGAGACGGGGAGTGCATCTTCTCTAGTTCATGCAAAGTCATTTATACAGGTTGTGGTATGTACCAGTAGATCTCTTGTCTACCGGTTGCATCTACATTCGTGTTGACTGTGTCGCCACCTTAAAGTATATGCATGTATTGTGTTTGGTGCTACTTGCATACGTCGAATCAACTGACGTTCGTGGTCCCCTCCACACATCCCCCCTCTCTCTCCATCTCTCTCCTTCACATGCATGTAAGGCGGGAATATGTCACATCCACTCTCTCTCTCTCTCTCTCTCTCTCCCCACACACACAATAAATCCACTCTTTTATTCTACCTTGAAAAGTGGAACCATTCATATCTTTTAAACTATAATTTCATTATTTGAAACTTTTCATATATTTGAAGTCCTAGCGCCAAGACCTTTAGAACAATATCAATCTTGGATACATCTCAAACATGTTTATATTTTCACATTTCAATTCTCTTATTCACTCCATCTGTTTGTTTCAGTGTGCGGAACTACTTAGAACAAGAAAGAAGAGTGAAATCTATTGTAGATTTAGTGAAATTTGTTTATTGATTTTAGTGAACCTTATTGATTTAAAATTTTAGACTCATTTTAAACCTGATTTTTGCAAGGGAAGAAATTAGTTCTTTAAGAAGAGTGTTTTTTTAAGTGAGTGAAATCTTGAAATGAGTGAAATATGCTATCTAAAACGTGTGAAATAAGTCTTCAGAAATGATGGAAATTAGGAAATGAGTGACATCTGGTAACTAAAATGAGAGAAATATGTCTTCTGAAATGTGTGAAATCGGTGTGTTGAAATGATTGATATCAATTTTTTGCATGGGCTGAAATCAGTTATCTTAAATGAGTGAAAACCTTTTTTTTATGTGTGAATTAGTGAAATCACTTCTTTGAATTAAGTGATTTTTTTGGACTTGAGCGCAACGAGTGTTTCAAATTAAGTGAAATCGATGATTTAGAAATTACTAAAATCCATTGTTTAAAATGAGTGATATACGTTGTTTTAGACAAGTGAAATCATTCATTTTTTAAATAATTGAAATCAGTTTTATATGAGTGAAAAGTTTTTATTGATTTGTGTGAAACTAGTGAAATATGTTTTTTGAATGAGTGAAATATATTTTTTTAAGCGAGTGAACTTTCTGAAAATGATTGAGGTTATTTTTTTTTTGAATTGAGTGAAATGAGTGGAATCTATTGTTTGAAACAAGTGAAATATGTTGTTTTAAAGTACTGGAATCGCTATTTTCAAAATGTTGAAAACAATTGTTTTAATATAACAAAGTGAGTGGAATTTGTTTTTGGAAAAGATGTTGTTTTAAACGAGTGAAATATGTTGTTTTAAATGAGTGAATGTAAATATTTGAAATGATTGAATGCAGTTTTTGAAAATGACCGAATTTTTTTGAAACTAGTGAAATAAATGAATTAAATTAGTTTCTAAGAATGAGTGAATGTTTTTTAGAAATGAGTGAACTATGTCATGAATTCTAAACTTATTTAAAATGTATCCAAAATCAATCTTCTATTAAAGGTCTTTGCGACATGAGTTCAGATAGGGATACTGTTTTGCTTATATAGTTGTTNTAGTCATTTAATTGTTGTTTTCTATTATTTTTAGTTAGTTCTTTCTGTAGA
>CBMN010765366.1:0-14197 GCA_000582825.1 Hordeum pubiflorum
TCCAGATCTGACACCCCACCACGACTAAGACGTCGAAGGAAGAAACCATACCTGCCATCCACGAACCACGAACCCAGCACACGTTCTGTCTTGCAGATGTCGTCAATGCAGACCACAATCTGCATCTGCTCCGGGACTACCTCCCAAGCTCCGCGCCGGCGCTGGAGCAAACGTCGTCACAACGGCGGAACCCGAGGACACAGGTCCACCACAAGGATGCCGTCGCCGCCACACCATCCTTGCTTGAACAGACGATCACTGATGAGCAAAGACATCACAGGACCAGCACAACACAAAGCAACAATAATCACAGGATACGAACATTCAGGTCATCAAAGATAAAGAGGACTCAGGTTCACTTATTCATAACATAGACCAAGCAGATGCTCAAAGGCAGCAACAGATGTTCTCACAAATTGCACAGAAATAAAGAGTTTCAGAAACGATGGATGACACATAACCAAAGAGGCAACGACGAGGGAAGAGGCCACCAAGCTCTAACAGACTTGCGGACCAAACTTCCAGGAGCCCAAAGGAATCACTGACCACCACGAAGGCGGAGCACCAGGTGGAGGGTGGACTCCTTCTGGATGTTGTAATCGGCCAGGGTGCGCCCATCCTCGAGCTGCTTGCCCGCAAAGATCAACCGCTGCTGGTCCGGGGGGATGCCCTCCTTGTCCTGGATCTTCGCCTTGACATTGTCAATCGTGTCGGAAGACTCCACCTCAAGAGTGATGGTCTTGCCGGTGAGGGTCTTCACGAAGATCTGCATACCACCCCTGAGCCTGAGCACCAGGTGAAGGGTTGACTCCTTCTGGATATTGTAATCAGCAAGGGTCCGTCCATCCTCAAGTTGCTTGCCAGCAAAGATGAGTCGCTGCTGGTCCGGCGGGATGCCCTCCTTATCCTGGATCTTTGCCTTGACATTGTCGATCGTGTCAGAGGACTCGACCTCAAGTGTGATGGTCTTGCCAGTGAGTGTCTTCACGAAGATCTGCATCTGTACAATTGGAAATTGAAAACAAAGCCGGGTAAGTCATCGACTAAAGAGGCGTACATAAATAGATCAATAGATCAGAGACAAAGAGCACTAATCTGCATATGTACGCACAGTTGAAATTGTAAAGAAAGCATTTTCATTAAACATGAACAGATCAACAGTCAAAGACTGAGATAATACAAATCTTATGACATACGGTTGTTCTGTGGTTTTAACAAACAACGAGAAGACTGAGATAATCAAAATCCAATGATAAATAGCAAATCCACAGTTCAGAATTATCAAATAACAAACCCATATATCAACAATGAAACATGGAACTGGATCTATCAATTAAGCATATTTATGCAACAAGTCGACTGGACTGCAGCAAATTCATTGCAAGGCTAACATATGGATGCAGTACGATGACAATCAACTTAGCAGAGGAGTAAAACAGAGAACTGACACAATCATAAGGCTAACATGAGGCTGATGCAGCAATGGCCAAGAGTCTACAACAACAGGTCCGACACTAATGGGTAAGAATCTGTTCAATAACTCTAGTTGAAACACATCATGGGACAACAATTCAATTCGACTGAATCTACAGGAATAAATTGACCGAGAGAATCCACTTGTCTTCAAAAGTAGATGTATTTTTTTTAATCTACCGGCAGACGAGGATAGCCATGGAACTATGGAAATCGGCATGTTTAATTCTACGAGTGCATCATCTCATCGCGAACAAAAATCAGACATTAAGCCGGACTGTGCAATTGTACGACAATAATCAACTTAGCAGAAGAGTAAATAACAGACTGACACAACATTAAGCCAGATTGTGGATCCAATTGTACCACGGCTATAAACTTAGCAGAAAAGTAAATCACAGACTGACACAATTAAGCCAAATCGTGGATCAATAATAACCAGACGATGAATAATCTGAAGCAGCAATAAACAATAGTCTGGAATAGCACGGGCACTCGATTGAAATCTACAGTAATAAAATTGATCGAGAGCGCACACACTCACTCGTCCTCGACATAACTCGATTATCTTTCAATCTATCAGCATAGAAACAAAATCTTAGGAAACAGTAGAGCAATCGATACGGATCTACAGAAATCGCCATGCTATCACTACGAGCTCGTCATCGAACCGAGTTGACCGAATCAACAGCCGCATCTAAATCAATCCCACAACATGAACAGAACAGGAAATCGATGGCGTGCGCATACCTTGACGCAGATAGATCGCCTGCGCTGCGGAGAATTTTTCGATCGGAATCGGGGGAACGAGTGGATTGGGCCAAGGGAGCCGATGCGTGTGGGGAATTTATAG
This sequence comes from Hordeum pubiflorum, assembly GCA_000582825.1. Taxonomy (NCBI): domain Eukaryota; kingdom Viridiplantae; phylum Streptophyta; class Magnoliopsida; order Poales; family Poaceae; genus Hordeum; species Hordeum pubiflorum. The sequence continues at coordinate 2,327 of CBMN010765366.1, forward strand.
ATGAGATACACGGTACCGATACCGACCTCTAGATACGGGCACGAGAGGCGGTTGCGGAGTCCGTCTCTACCACGAAGCATTTCTCGAAGCGTCTCTCCGGTGGGCTTTATTGCTGATGGCCCATTAGGGCTGGACAGAAAGCCCATTCCTCCCGGTCTGCTGCGCAATGGGGCACGAGACTAGGGAAAATCCTATTTGACGCTCTCTGCGTCAAGATGTCGAGGTTTCGCACAGGGAGCAGGATCGAGCGATGCGATATGGGCCGGCCCGTTACTGTTTGCTTCGATTCCGGTTTTGGGAACCTTATGGAGGTTCCCTAACCATTTTTTTTTGTTTTTTACCTTTTTTTTCTTTTTTCTTTTTTAGTTTTTATGTTTCTGTTTTTTTCTTTTTTTTCTGTTTCTTTTTTTCTCAATGTTATTTTATCTTTTTTAAAATAAGTTCATGTTCTAAAATTGTTCTTCAAATTCGAAAAATGTTTTTTCTTTTAAAAAAATGTTCTAATTTTAAAATAGTTACCGTTGTTCAAAAACATTCATATTTTCGAAAAATGTTCGATATTTTCAAAACATGTTCGGTATTTCAAAAATGTTCGAAATATCAAATTTCGTTCAATTTTTAAACTGACTTCATGTTCGAAAATTGTTCTTGATTTTAAAAAATGTTCCAAATTTCCAAAAATTGTCGTTTTTCAAACGTTGTTAATAAATTAAAAAAATGTTCTAGGTTTTCAGAAAATGTTCTTGTTTTTCGAAAAAATGTTTTTGTTTTTCAAAAAACGGTCTGGTTTTTCAAAATTTGTTCTCAAGATTCCAAAAATGTTCGCGTTTTATGAATTTGTTCAGGATTTTTCAAAATTGTTCTCATTTTAAAATTTGTTCTCAAGATTCAAAAAATGTTCGGGCTTTAAAAATTTGTTCGTGCTTCCAAATTTGTTCGGGGTTTTTCAAAATTGTTCTCCGTTTCAAAATTTTGTTCTCTAGATTCAAAAAATGTTCGTGCTTTAAAAAATTGTTCGCGCTTCAAAATTTGTTCAGGATTTTTCAAAATTGTTCTCGGTTTCAAAATTTGTTCTCTAGATTCAAAAAATGTTCGTGCTTTCAAATTTGTTCTCCGTTTTAAAAAAATGTTCATGTTTTAAAAAAATAATTGGGAAATTCAACATTTGTTCGTTTTCATAAAAAAAGGAAAAAGAAAATAAAAACTAACCAAAAAAAGAAAGGTAATAAGCAGAAAATAAAAATAAGAAACAGGGAAAAAATAAAAAACGAAATTATCAGATTCTTTTTTAGAAAAAAAAGAAGCTGGGGCCGGCCCAGTAGAGCGACCGCCCTGTGCGGCGCGCGTCTGTTGGACGCAACGCGCGTCACATAAGAGGTCCCCGAGACTAGCATCCGTCTCGCTGAAGCTCACCTGTATGGGCCGTCCTAATAAGGTGTCACTCGTTTCGTTCGCTTGCCGATGTGTCTGTTTCCTTTTTCTTACTATCACTAGTAAGCGTGCACGTCTTGACTAATATTACAATCATATGTGAAGATTCACTTGTATATGTTAGAATATTCAACAATTAGTCTTATGAAATTAGCAAGTAGACATTAAGATTTACAAATCGATCTAACAGACACACACTGTTCCCTCCAATTCTTCAAGTTCCTCCTCTGTTTAATTATGCAAGGTTTTTTTGTGCAATGGCATAGATGATAAGTGATTCAGATAAAAAATTAAATATAAGATTGTAATAACTCTTAAATATTACTTTGTTGAAATTAGCAGAAGCTCCAAGGGGAGCTGACAAAGAATCCTGGATTTCTTTCATACATTCAATCAGTTTGTTAATTCCACCCATAGTCTTTTCAATGCACCAAATATTCCAATAATATGCATGTATCAATCAAAACCTCTAATTTGCAAGGCTGAAAAGCTAGACATGATGCATCTACACGACCATGAGAAGAGTAATGGCATACATGTGAGTGAAATTGGAGATTACACTGACAAAGCATAAATTAAAGTAAGTTCTATGCAAGAGATACGCTCCACCTATAGTGAGATGACTCATACATCAATAAGAATACATGGTGTCGGTTTGGATCAACTTTTTTTCCATTCAAAAAGCCCAAGTCCACAGTGCCATCCTAAAAGCAGTGAGGATATCATATATATCAAGATGTATCCAAAGTATATCAAACTTACTTGCGAGATATCTTCTTTAAGCTTGGTATGCCCAAAATCATCATAAACATTCATAAACAAGAACAAGCGGGTGGATTTCCTCATATGATCAATAAAGAATGGAAACAACACCTAATGAAAATTTTAGTATTCCTGGTTACTTCCAAACACTAAATTAACAACTATGACACCTAATGACCAAGTATTTGCAAGAAACATCTATAATTATTTCATCATACAATGAAATAGCAATGGAGACAACACCTAATGAGTAATGGCCAAGGGTCTTTTCAGAACATATTGCATCCAAACAAACATTTATTTGTATCAAACAGTATTAGAGAGATCAGAGATTAAAATTGAATTAACAACTTATTCACTACACCCTGTAAAAGAAACTTATTCACTATATACATGGTGGTTCAGCAAATTGTTCTCAAAGACAGTCTGTCATAGAGTCAGCGAACATTAGCATGTGGGCACAGGCCCGAAGCTGCTATCATTTTGTACAGTACTATCCATGAAAGAAAATTCAACATCATAAGAACTTACATCATATAGATCTCTGGCGATGAGAACATCTCCAAGAGCTGAAGCAAATAATAATTGGAGATGTTTTAGAGGGCCTGCCAAAGATTAACAGGATGTCCCTCGTTCACAATTAAAATATGCCAAATGCATTACCCAATTTTTTTGTCTTAAATTCCCAGAGTGCATCGTCTTTAGATCTAATAGCAATAGTTTTTAGGGGCGCTGCAAATTTAACATTAATGAAGTCGTGACAAGTGACACAGGTAAAGAGTAAATCAACGAAATGGAATGATTATCATACTGAACTTACCTGGATTCCACAAAAAATGTTCCCAAGATTAAGCTTAGAATTATGACTGTACAATGCAAATAACTTGATAGGACTGTGCAAAACGACATCCTAATCCTGAAATTTGTAGCACCGCTTTTCCTTCTAGCAACTAAAATCAACCATGCCTATTTATTCAACCATGACAAATTTTCAGTCCTAAACAACATTATCCATGCTGAATTCGAATCACCAGCGTTGCATGCAGAAATTGACAGCACTACTCGAGCTCTCTTCCTCTCCTGAATTTGATAGTACCTTAACAAAGCAAGCCGCACGCACAGTCTGCCGGCAGCCGCAGGCATGCACTTCACACACGCCGGCCAGCTGCGCGCGCCTCTGCTGGACTACACTAATGCACAACACGTCGACATCATCACACACACAGCATGCCGGGCGGCTGCGGCACCCCAAATCCACCGGACGCCGAGCGACCTAGCTTTTTTTTCCAACCGGGCATCCCCCTTCCCATTAATTGCTCAACGGTAAGATAACAAATTTCAGCTGTTCGGAACATGCAAAGGAAACTAGCGAAAGCGAGAGCGAGCTGGAGCAGTTGCCGGGAAACCTGCTATAGGTGCTCAAAATCGAAGACACCTATTACAGGGCAAAAACCTGGCACCACTATTACAATGTAGACGAAGCGCAGCGCGACTGCAACCACACAGCGACAGGGACTCGACATATCAGGGGCTTTGAGATCAGCTCCAAAAGTCTTGGTATAGCCAGCCACCAAAAGTATGAGATCTCCTCATTGACCATGTTCTCAGAATAAGTCCTCAAGCATCAAGAAGGCGCCCATCACCCTTCCAGGCACCTGATAGCTTCTGCACGCAGCGGCGCCATTTCGTGAGCAAGCGCTGAAGCTTCATCCATCACAGCGCGCACACCTTGCTTGACAGCAGCACCCATCTCCCTTTTCATAAGCCCTGTCCAATATGACAAAAAGAGCAAGCGGTAAAGATAACCTCCAGCGGAGTTCGCATTACATTATCCTCGAAAGTAACTTTGTTCCGTGTGCACCACAGACTCCAGCATACAGCTGCAATGCAAGACATAAACACCTTGTCTCCCCCAGGTAGGAAAGCATGTAACCAGGACAAGCTTTGCCATAAATTCTTTGGACAATTTTTTGTTCCCAAAGTTTTACCAGTGATCCCCCAAGTGGATTTAGCAACCCCACATCCAAAAAACAAGTGTCTCGATGTTTCATTTATCGAGCAAAAAGAACATACAGGATTACCCTCCCACTTTCTTTTCTTTAGATTCTCCCTAGTTAGTACGGCATCCCGAAACAACTGCCACATGAATATTTTGATTTTGAGAGGAATAGGAGCTTTCCAGATCATTTTGTTATGGGCCCCAGCAATATTCCTTTCTAACCAGGAGTAAAGTGATTTTGTAGTATACTAACCACTTTTGTTGAATTTCCATTCCACTCTATCAGGAGTAGACGATCTAGGCAAGTTTTTAGCGTCATGAACAATCCCCTTCCATTGTTCATTTAAGGTAGGAGTAAATCGACATCTGAAGTTCAAATCAAAGTTTTTGGAAAAGTAATCACTTACTGTATACTGTTGATCATGGCAAATATCAAATAGCTCAGGATACTTGTCACACAAAGGGTATTCATCCATCCAAGGATCTAACCAAAATCTGGCCACATCTCCCTTGTTACAAATAATTTTTCTCCCTGCCATATAATACTCTTTAACTTTCATTATCGATTTCCAGCAAGGAGAATCAGAAAATCGAGGTTTAATGTTGGCAACAGTCTTGTTTCTAAAATATTGGCTTTAACTATTTTCTGCCATAGTCCCTCACCGGTCTCCAACTTCCACCACCATTTAGTTAAAAGGATAATATTTTGCTTTCTAAGATCTATTATCGATTTACAGTATGCTAAATGGTACTGTAAATCGCATGTCTTGTGGTATTTACAATACCTAAGCTTTGATATCAGTTAGCGGATATGTATGTTCTCGTATCGAGGCCACCTATCATTTATCCGATGCATTATTTGTTCATGCATCGCTACGGTGACACTGTTACTTGGGTCCTTGCAACGACAAATGATCCAAAACAGCATTCCTTTGTACGAATATCAAAACACACAGCTTGGAGATTCGCTTTTTTTGTCTGCGAATTATTTCGCCCTTTGCTGCTTTACAGAGTGCTGAGACTGACCGATTTGAGGATGATGGTGATGGTGGTGGTGAGCATCATGTCGCCTCTAAATTATGCAATGTGGATCATGGAAGAATCATGTCAGTTTGCTAAGTGCTAATTTTGTGTGGGCTCGGAAGTTTTTTTTTCCTCGTTTTGTGTCAAATGGTCATGTCGTGCTGAATTCCTAGCTTAACAATGAATATTATTGGTTTTCTTTTTCTACATAAAGGAAATTGGTTCTTATGTTAATGTTCCTTTTAACAAAGTACAAACGCAAATGCCCACATACACGCACATACACTCTCATGTTAATGTTGATTGTCTGATTAGAGCGCAACGTGGGAGATTGGGTGTATATGGCCTATTTCTCCCGCTCTTTTGCGGACTTCTTTATGTCTCATTTTTCGAGAATATGTAGAAGATTTGTTACCTTATTGCATTACAAAAGTTAAACTAAAACCACATTTATTTTGTAAAGGATGGAGTACTTTGTTGCAGAAGGGTACATAATGGAACTACATTGGGGCTAAGAACTCGCAAACACCCCCTCCCCTGCCCTAGCCACTAATTCTATATCTGAGATCCACAATATTTCCATCTTTTCAACAATCCTAATGCTAATTCTCCTTCAACCCACCTTCTCCTTAGTTCCAAACATCACAACCTACACTTCTTTTCGGCTCCGCTCACCGGTGTCTTTCCTCTTGGTGGTCGAAGCCACTACCATGTTGTCTCTATGGCACGAGCATCGGCCACCCTCTAGACTAGGGGGGAGGGGAGGGTGAGGGGGCACGGGTTTTTTATCTGGTGTCAAAGCCCCAAACCTATCTTATAATTGTCACAATACGAGTTTGAAATCCTGAGTGTCGCCTCGAGTGCGTCATCTGTTAGGCAAGTAGTGTACACAGTCTGAACAGAGCATCACTCAGATGGTTAGGTTCCTTGTGATGGAACCAACCCACCAGAGTTCAAGTCCTAAAGTTGGTACAGGCGGTCGCATTTTTCTGGATTTGTAGCAGGTCTTTCGATAAATGTATGTGCAGTAGGAGGAGACTTGCCCGTCGACTATGAAGGCATCTGTAACGACTTTGTCAATCTTAAGATATTATGCTGGCTCAGTATCTCAGAGATGCTCATACGAGTAGGGTGTGCGTCCGTGTGGTGCGTAGGATTGAGTGATTGTGCATATTTGTGAGCATTTGTGTCCGTACTGTACTGTGTTAAGAAAAAAACTAGTGCACGGGGCACCAAGAAACTGCAGGGTCTAGATTCCCACAGAGATTTCAAATCTTCTAAGCTGCTTGACAATAATCAAATGCTTACATGTATGTAACTCTGTCGGCAATTCTGTTGGAAAATAATCACAGTAAATCAATGGCATTCATATAGAGGCACAGAGCTATAAATAGTCTCACTTGCCCCAATCAGAATCCAATTAAAAATCAAACACAAAAATGCACATACACTCTCCAAAAATATACACGCAGCTAGCCAAACCTAACACATGCGTGCCAATTATGTCGCGTAGCTGGATCCAGAAAGGCACGCATGCATGCAGACGCAGATCACCCATTGCCACAATTCAAGTTTCAACGGGTCATCATTCGCCCGACACCGCCGTGACGGTGACGGCGCCGAACCACCGGGAGCAGGTGTAGACGGAGCAGAAGGCCTGGAGCGTGGTGAGCAGCAACATCATGATGGCGGCGAGGAAGGTGAGCAGCTGCCACGAGCTGAACACGTACCTCCGCATGAACCGCTTAGTCTTCACGCGCCACCGGCTGTCGTAGTACCTGTTCATCTGCTCCACCGCCACGTCCACCGCCGGCACCTTCGTCAGCCGCGTCGACCTGCTCATGCTGTTCCACAGCTTCGTCACGGCGCCGTCGCTCTTCATGCGGTTCAACACCACGCCACGCTGCCGCAGAAGGGCTACGTCGGCGTCCGTGTCGATGATGCCGTTCATCAGCTCCGTGTACCGGGTGAGCACCAGCGGGCCGGACGCCGCCGACGACTCGTAGGCGACAAGGTTCCGGATCATCACCTCCGTGTTGCTGTCGAGTGTCACCACCGGGAGGTGCAGCGTCGCCGTCTTGCAGTCGAAGCAGATGGTTGACAGGTCGCCGGTTGTGGCGGCTACCTGCACGCCGGCGTTGACCAGCTCGGAGACCGACGGCACCATGATCTCCTCGATCAGCGGCGGCCGGCTCAGGTGGCCCGCCGTGGACGACAACGACGGGTCGCTACGGCCGTCGGCGCCTGACATGAAGAATGATTCGACGGGGTGCTTCATGCCAGACATGCCCGGCACGACGGTGAGCATCTTCCACGGCGCCTTGACAGCGAACGCGATCGGCCTCATCACGTAGTGCAGCGGGCCTTTCCCGAGCTTCGACGCCATGCCCCACAGCGCGGCGAACAGCTGCGCCACGTACTCGGACCCGCCGCCAGACGGCTTCTCCTCGCCATCGCCGTCCGCCGGCTGCTCCTCGATGTCGTAGTTCTCGTCATGGTCGTGTGCTTCTGCCGTCGTGTCCTCTGACGGCGGCTTGGGCACGAGAAGGTAGTAGAGCAGCTCGAGCAGGTGCGCGTACTTGGAGACGTCGACGGCCGGGAAGGCGCCGTCCATCATCTTGAACGGGAAGAGCTCCTTCACGAGCCCGGTGACCATGCTCGTGAGCAGCACCCCTGCCTCGTCCGCCGACGCGCACTGCGGCTCAAGGATCTTGCGGAGGAGGAAGAGCGGGATCTGGTTCTCGAGCATGAGCATGTCGCGCAGTATGAGCCCGTGCGCCGACTTCCTCCCGGCAAAGTCCACCAGGTGCGCCATCCTCGACGACACCCTCCGCAACGCCGGCTTGCCACCGTCTTCAGCGGCGGCGTAGATCTGCAGGAACTCGAGGAGGAAGGAGCCGTCGACGACCATCATCCAGGTGAGCGTCAAGCCGCTGAAGTCGAGGTAGCGGTGGTAGTACGCGCGGATCTTGCGCTCGAGGCGTTCGGCGAACTCGGCGACGAGGGCTTCGAGCTTGAGCCCCGCGGGGCGGAGGCGGCGCTGCGCGCGGCGGGCGGCGGCAAGCTTGTAGCGCTCCATCTCGTACAGCTCGGGGCGCCAGTGGTGGTAGGGGCCGAGGGCGATGAACTGCGGCACGTACGCCTCCGGCTTGTGCACCAGCAGCTGCTTGGGCACGTTGAACACCGACACCGGGATGCCGTCGTCGTCCTCGTCTTTACCGTCCTCCGTCAGGGACTCCCGGATCTGCACGACCCACCGGAGCTCGTCGAACACCAGCGGCCTCCCGCGCCGGCCGCTGCCGCTGTCCTCTTGGTCGGAGCTGGACGCCATTAATTTCGGTTCCCTCGATCGCTACGTGTGCAGTGCAGTGTGTACTGCCCAGTCGCCCACCACTACGACCACTACTGTTGGGGCAGCTGTTTGTTGCTTGTTGCTTGCTGCTTGTTATGCTCATCAATGTTGGTATATATATAGTACCAGTGGATAGTAATCGATGGTAGTTGATGAAATCTATAGATATAGCGATAAGAACGTGGGAATTAATTAAGAAGAACGACGTGTTCTGTCGATGTCCCGATCTTTTGACCACAAAGTAGGCACTCTACCATATTGTCTCTTGCTTGATCGATGGACACTGGTAGCCTTGTCTCCCTCGTTTTTCACATGTGTGTGTGTGTTGTGTCTTTCTCGAGGGGGACAGCTAGAAACCAGGTTAATTAGCTTTCCAGCCTTGTCGTGATTCATGTATGCCCAATAGGTGTGGTGAGATCTCATCCGAATAAGTCTCAAATAAAAAAAAAAAATCGCATGAATCTTCGCGCAAGATCTCATGAATATAATATCGACTAATACATAACTAAGTCTTAATCGACTGAGATTTGACAACACTGGTGCCCAATGGTATTGGTATGACGATGCTAGATATGGACAAGTTAATCATCGGTCGGTAGAAAACAATGGGACGACATATTCAAAAAGTGACACTTCGTCTATCCTTAGGGCCCATTTGGATTGAGATGTCATGTACTTTGAATTCCTGCAATATTACAAAATACCAGATGGAATATATAATGATGTGTCTTTGGATGTTGCGCATAGAAACAAAATACGCATAAAATTTAGAGAATTGATGATCAAGAGTAGAAAGATAGAATGCAAGTGTGTTGGACTTCTCAACGGAAAAAAAGAGGTTTGAGCTCATGTTGAGCTTCGTATTATGGAATAAAAGGGCATAGAGGTGGATTCTACAGGAATTTGGTGACCAAAATTCTATGATCCAAATTATTTGATGGATTCAAATTCTCAAAATTTTGAATGAAATTTCTTCAATCCAAGGAAGCACATATAAGTATATTTGATTTGTTTCTAAGTCAACTATTTTTAAGTTTGACCATATTTATAGAAAATGATATCAACTATAAAAAAATGCCAATACATATATCATGAAATATATTTTTCAGTTGATTTATTATGTATCATAGATAGCGTAATTATATAAGCTTGGCAAAACATTATGACCTAGAGACAAAACAAACAGGACTTTCCCCGCAAAAAAAGGACCTCGATAAAACAAACATGGCAAATCAAACGTTTTCAGTGACAACTTAGTGACGAAAGGATGTCAAGTTTAGTTGGCAAGCATGAAAATTTCGTGCTCAGTGTATTTTTTGCTAAAAAATTGTCGTGCATGTCAACTAAACTTGCCATCTTCGCGTCTTGATTTGCCATGGTAAAATTCTGAACGATCGGGATTTATCATTTCTGTAATAAAAAAGAAAAAAACAGGACTTACATTGTGGGATCGATGTAGCGAGAATGTGTTAGGCAATTCTAGGCCACTAAACTAGTGTTCAATCCCGTTCCGTCACAAGCCCGTTATATCATTGTACTAGCTCGTCCAAGCCCAAATAAATTAAAACATACTTATATATGATATCTTAATCCCCGCTCATGGCGGGTAATAAAACCGATATGTGTACACCTCAATATATTTGGGATTTTGGGGCCAACCCAATTAACCGAATACTTATGCAGATTTTTTCGTGGGACAACCAAACTGGGTGCCCTCTACAAAGGGCGCGAGAGGGTGTGCGGGTCAATTTTCACGTAGCGTGTGAATGTTGTACTCCGGTACTCTACCTTGGATAGTTAACTATTCCATCCATATTTTTCTTCTGAATTTTCATTGTATTCCTTTCTCTTTTATTTTTCTAGGGTTTCTATGTTTTTTTTGTCATAACTTTAATCCTTTACCTTTTTGTTTCCCACCATTTTCACCCTTTGTTTCTGGTTTTCATTGACTTATGCAATAATTTATATTCCACATGTGCGCTATGTTGGCAATACACATTAATGAACAAACACATGGAAAGTACACACGGTGATTTCGGAAGTACACACACAAATGCGGTGAATACATACACAAACATAACAAGTACGCATACAAGCACATGGGAAGTATGCAACTAATTCCGGAACTACACACCCTAACATGAGAAGTGCACACAAACACAAAGAGAAGTGTAGACACGCAAAAGCAAACACACAAACACAGGGAAGTGCACAAACTATTATAAGAAGTGCAAGTATATTACAGTGGGAAGTACAAGAATACTATGATGAGGACTACACCTTGTGTCAAAAGAATTTCATCGAAACCTATGAATATGAGGTCTATCTTTGAAAACATAGATGAAGAACGCCACAGTGAAAACAATTTGTAATCTGAATGCTCGGTTCCAAATTATATCAACTTGAAATTACTACCGAAAGAAAAGAAAAACACTTAAGAGTAGTCCCTCCTATCCCAGTTGGAAGGGAAAATCTCACCACTACAACCTAGTGACAACTCATGTTGAGCATACAATGTTGCATGTGTCTCCATTAGATGTGATGTGGGGAATCCTGTTTGGCGTACCCTCTAGTAACTAATTATGTTTTCTTTTTTTTTAATGTTAGTTTTCTTGTTGCCTTTTTATCACTTCTACTTTCTATTTTTTCTACAACTCTTCTTTTTCACTTTTTATAAAACATTTTACATACTTTAATTTTGCTTATGTTAATTATATATATATTTTAAGTATTGTTAATATAAACGTATTTGATAACTTTTTTAGAAATGTTGATACCACATTTTTTGGCCTTAATAGTGATTATTTGGTGCACAAAATAAAGAAAATAGCAAAAGGCATTGGTGGTCATGTAAGTGATGGAATATTTTACAAACACATAGATCACTCTAAGCACTTTCAGAAATGAAAATTTCTACACATATTTATCTAACTGAAACTACTATTTATAAGTATATGAGAAAAAATACACTTGATTATACAAAATCCATAGATATATGATGACATCTTAAAACAAACCAAACATTTTGTATTCTTATGCAAATGTTTGGAGTCTTGTTTATTCTAATTTTTTTTGTTAAATATTATCTAGTACTCACTATATTTATTAATTCTGAAAAATGGATGGATGTCCTACTAGACCAACCCACAAAGCTTTTGTGAACAAACTATGACCCTTCCTACAGGAGGAGCCTCTCTACTCCTCGCTGAAGGCAGACAATAGAGCACTTGTGTTATGCCCCCTAGCTGTCGTCGTTTTGTCACGGCAGATGCCATGGGTAGGCTTAGCGAGAGTGGTTGGGGCC
>CBMN010765431.1:57-12682 GCA_000582825.1 Hordeum pubiflorum
ATATGCAACGAGTTGCATATTCACGAAACTCCATGTTCAAATCACTTCCTTCACTCAAGTTTATTTACATGGCAAGTTTAAATGTTGTTTATCATGACAAGAGTTGAAGCATAATTAAACTACCTATCTAGGCAATTTTAACTGAGGTCGAAAACAACATATAATATTTGCAAAATGACCCCATATCCAAATTTTGAATTTGGTCCAGATATGAACTAAACATGTTTTATGTTTATTAAACATGAAAAAAATGCACCATGTGATTCTACACGTCATTCTAGGCGATTTACATATATTGGTCATTTGAAACGGAGCTACACCCTAAAAGATATGACCAACAAAAAACAAATATGTCATGAATGTAAAATGCATGCAAACGACAACCACAAACATGTTAAACCATGGATGCAACAAGATACTATGAAACTACATGAAATTCTAGGCAAGTTTCATGTGGAACATGTTCAAATTGGAGCAATGGTTCCACAATAACAAGCAACACAAGGTTTTGATAAAATCTGCCTGAAACAACGGCTTAGCATTTTGCACACATCAAACCACAAGCTACAGGAATCTAAAATGCACATACTAAGCACGAGGCAGTAGCATGTAACATACACTTCATTTCATCAAAAGAAATCATACTCAAAAGAGTCATGGATCACATGGTTGGAAGCTCACAACACGGCTATAAAACATTTCATTTAGGGACTTGGAGAAAATACCAGTTTTTCACAAACAGTGTTAACCTGAAGGCATATTGACAGCAATAAAAATACATTCTACAGGGCTTATCATGGCATGAAAATCTACAACATGGTAGTGGACATGATGCACCACAAATAACTCCACATGAGCATCATCAAAATATGCACAGAAACATGGCAAGCATCAACACAACATGGCAATCTGAAATAAGCAGTTTCTCAGACTTAGAAAAAAACCCAGAGTAGACATGAGCAACAGTTTGTCAGGTAGGCATGTTGACAGCAAGAAACAAGTATGTAGCAAGACTATTTCATGGAATCAAATGGCACATCTATATACACCATAACATGCACTTCAATTCACCCCACATGTGCATTTGCATAAGAGCTATGAATCCATGGCAATCATCAAGACAAAAAGCTATGTTTCAATCCAGATTCCAGACTTGGTGAAATTTGACTCTCTCCCAAAACAATAGTTTGGCTAGGCATGTTTACATGGCAATAACAGTAGAATAACAAACATTTATAGGCATGTCTAAGATACTAGCAGCAAGTAGACATGGTATACTTCAATTAACTCCATTGGCACAAGTCCAAAAGAGGCATGGATTTGATGCAATCATCCACACAATTTTGATTAAAACAATAGTTTTCAGCAGTTTATTCACGAAGCACTTTTGCAACGGAGATTTGAGCATGTAGTTGATTCCTAAAATGCATGCAAATTTATGGCATTATGTAGAGCACGAAGAGTAGACGATTTTACATATAAAGAACATTTTCATATGATGCACGGTTTACGAGATACAAGTCACACAAAATGCAATGCTGCTTTTTTTTTACAGACGAAATGACTTGGTCGTTTTAGCACTGTTCGTCGGATAGGCTAACTGGCAAACGGTTCACACGATAGACAAAAGTGCACGTTCGCAGATCAGTATTAACGGCGAACGGGCGGGGCTTAACAGGTTCTCACCAGCGGGCCTTCGGGTCGGATCTGGAGAGGCGGCTGGGCCGTGGCGAAGCAGAGGTGGGACGGGCGAGATGGGTTGGGCCCACGCAAGGAGGCCGGCCTGGTAGCGGCGAATGCACGTCGTCCTCCCTACTCGACTCGAGCAGGGCTATGGCGCGACGGCGGTTGCCGACCTGGGCGGCGAGGACGCGAGGCGACGGTGGAAATGGACCGCGGGGAGAAAGATCCGGCGAGGGGGCGGCTAGATCTAGCCGGCGGCGACCTTCCGCGGCGGCGGGCGGAGCTTGAAGCCATGGATTCCCTTGCCCATGGAGAGAGAGAGGGAGCACTATGTGGGAGTGAGAGAGGAAGAGAGAAGGAGGAGGGAGAGAGAGCGCGTCAGGCAGGGCGGCGCGCTGCTCACCGGCGTCGGCGCTCCGGCCGAAGGTGAGGGGGCGAGGCACGGCGTCGGGGAGCGGCTCGTGGTGGCTCCATGGGGCGCATGGGAGGAGCTCCTGCTGGGAGCTGCGGCGGCGGCACGGCCCAAACCGGGACCGGGCGGGCCGGATCTGGGATCCGTGGGCCCGACGACTAGAGGAGAGGGATGGGTGCCAAGTGGCTACGGTGGAGAGGCTGGCGGCGACACGGTTTTCAAGGAAAGCTAGGGTTTTGTCCCGATTTGGACTAGGGGAGCTGCTTAAATAGGAAGGGATGCCTAGGGGTAGGGTTTTTGTTCGTTTTCGGACCGTTCGATCTCAATCGGAGGGTCCGGAAGCGGAGGGGCTAGCTGGACTATAGGTGGGCTGTTTAGGTTGGTTGGGATGAGAAGAGAGAGAAGTTTGCGGCCCGGCAATAGAGTTTTTAAAACCAAAAACGTCCTACGAATAAACCAGCTATAGTGCCGCTATAGGTTTAACGGTTCGGGTATGAAACGGACTACGAATGCGACGAAATTTTGCAAGCGGTCTACCTATAATATATTAAGACCACACGCCAACTTTCAAACCATTCAAAGAATGTTTTATAAGCACTTTTAAAAACAATATTTTAAAGATTCTGCGGGCGCGTGCGTGTGTGGTTAGTCTTAAAACGGTCAATGGCGAGAACAGGAAGAACCGGCAACTACGAACGGATGCAAGTTTGAATAACGACGGCAACAGAGTGTCGATGCTATGCAGATGATGTGAATGATGCGATGATAAATGCAACACAGAGACAAATAATGCCACGAACACGAGAATAACTGGAAGGCATCTCGAGCGTCGGTCTCACACCACTTATGCGGCTTCTTCAGATCCGCTGACTCCGACTTCTCCATGGCCTAGAGCACAATCTCTAGAGGCCGTTTGGACAGACCCTCCGACGTGAGCCTCTCGTCTTCCTTCACCGTTAGCTCAAAGCAATCAACATTGCTGCCTTGTGTAGCTCGCTTTTGGTCGCAAAACCACGAACATGTCTCCTCCATCCGATCCATCTTCACCTCGTCCCCGCTTGTGATCCGCAACATCCTTGCCTCCATCCTCAACCTCCAGTCTTCCATCGAGCACACGATGCAACAGAGAGCGTGATACGAGAGGATGAAAGTGTTGTGTCGCAACAGGATGGGATGGCGAGAGTATGCTAAGGCGAGAGGA
Source organism: Hordeum pubiflorum (assembly GCA_000582825.1). Taxonomy (NCBI): domain Eukaryota; kingdom Viridiplantae; phylum Streptophyta; class Magnoliopsida; order Poales; family Poaceae; genus Hordeum; species Hordeum pubiflorum. The sequence goes on from CBMN010765431.1 coordinate 3,354, forward strand.
TGTAGCCTCGCTCTGAGGGGAAGTTATGCTCGCCACCCCAATCACGAAATAATGGCGGTGGTCTTCTCGCTCCTCCTCGGGTCGTGCACCATGTGTTGCACCAAGTCCATCGCAAACCAAAGTTGTTCCAATTCGAGCAACATGACATGGGAAAAATACGTCTTTCCCCTCGGCGATCTCCTCTCCGATCCGGCTCACTCTGCCGTCAATCTCGTGCCCGTCGTCGTTGAGCAAGATTAGATGTCTGGTGTCCCTCTGTCGGAGAATGGTTCCCCCGCAGTAGAGCAGGAGCTCCGCCGTACGGAAATTGGTGATGTAGAGGGCCGGCCACCATGCGTCGCACGTCTCTGCCTCGCATGCGCCATCAAGCTTGGATCTATTAGGCAGGGGCTACACTGACCGACGAGCATACAAATGGTGGTTTTTTCTAATAAATACAAATGGATTTAACTCCTCTTCTGCACATACAATGTAATGCCACTTTGTAAACTTCTTCGTGCTTCTCAATTACTCCCTCCGTCCCATAATGCAGGATGTTTAAGTGTAAAAAAACATCTTACATTACCAGAGAGACGGGGTAATGAATAGGCCAAAGTCACCCGAACGGAAGGACATGCATACAACTCTCTAGCTATGCTACTGTAGCTAGCGTGAGTTTGTTGCAAGAGAAGACACTAGAAAAAAGCTACCCGTACCCCCGATAGCTACTGCCCCGTGGCTGCATAGATCTCCTAAAACTGGGAAGCTTAAGGTAGCTCCCAGCTCGATAGTTACTGGCCCAATCTTATATATAAGCTAGGTGCAGCTTACTCACTATAACAAGGTAGCGCATCTATCCACCATGGCCAAGAAGCAGAAGCTCTTGTCCGCCCTGCTCTCCTTCCTCCTTTACGGGACTAGGCCTCCGATCTCCAGCCGGTTCACTGCCACCGCCATGACTGAATCGTCACCGCACCCTTCCTCGCTGCACCACCCTGGCAGATCCTCACATCCTCTAATGGCAGAGAAGGTCGCCGCTGGGCGAACCCTCGTGCTCGACGTCGACGCCGCGCTCCTCCTCCCGTCGTCATCCCTCTTCCCCAACTTCATGCTCGTGGTTCTGGAGGCTGGAGGATACCTACGAGGCCTCGTACTCCTCCTCCTCTACCCAATCATCTTAAGCATGGGCAGCGATGTGGCAGTGAGGGTGATGGCCATGGTGGCCTTCTGCGGGCTGCGGGCGAGCCGGTTCCGAGCCGGCCGCGCCGTGCTGCCCAAGTGGTTCATGGAAGACGTGGCGGCTGAAGGGTTCGAGGTGATGAGGATGAGCGGCGCCGTTGGCGGGCGGAGAGTGTGCGTGACGAGGCGGTTGCCGAGGGTGATGGTGGAGGGGCTCCTGAGGGATTACCTCGGCGCCGAGGTTGTCGTCGGGAAGGAGATGAAGGTGTTCTTGGGGTTCTACACCGGTCTAATGGTGGAAGAAGACGAGGTGATGTTGGAAGAGGAGAAGAAGATCATGGCGGAGGGTGATGATGCTCTGGTAGTCTGCGGGTCGTTAGAGTTTCTCCTGCATCCTCTTTCACGTTCTTGCAAGGTACGTAGTGTAACATAAATCTCCATCTAGCAAGCTACTGTACGTTATATCCAAAAAGAAATTCTAAATGGAAATTTGCAAAAGTAGTACGTGTATGCATGCACATTTCATCTGTCAAATAAGTTGGTGCCGTGCTTATCATGCAATCGTTCACCTACCTACACATGCTTTTCTACCTTTTGCTCATGATCGGTTCGTGTCTTACTACTGCTTACAATAAAGCACCCGAAGTATACAGTATATACATTGATCAACCTCTCACCCCTCGATCACAACTTTGATGGGCGAGTTGGTGTCTTGTACCACTTGGTCACGAGCTTACCTTTTGTATGGCACTTTCTCAAAGATATCATGCAGTACAATGCATACTTTAAAATTTATTTGGTGATGTCCAAAAAATAAAATCTATTTGGTGCTGATTTAAACGCCAACAACAGCTACACATAACATAACAAAGGCTAGGGAGTTAATTAGTGATATTTTTTTAGTTTTATTAAAAAAATTACTACAACTTTTAATTTTAAACATACGATTGCTAGCTCGTACTACACGGCAAACTTGTGAGTTGTGACATATTTACTCTGCTCTCTGGGTACGACGTCCAGGATATCTACCTCGCGACAAGAGACGACAGGGCCACGTGGCAGGCGCTGCCAACGTGCAAGTACCCCAAGGCCGTGGTGTTCCATGACGGACGTCTTGCGTTCCGGCCAACCGCTGGCAGCACGCTCGCCATGTTCATGTGGCTGCCCTTCGGCGTTGCCCTTGCCTCCGCCCGCCTCGCCATCGCGCTCACCGTGCCATATCGATATTCCACGCCGATCCTGGCGGCCACCGGCATGTCATGGCGGCTCAAGGCCGGCGAGCAGACACCGCTGCAGACCGCTGGCGTCGAGCGAGGTTGCCGGCGCGGGCAGTTGTTTGTGTGCAACCACCGCACTCTCCTGGACCCGGTGTACGTGTCAGTGGCGCTGGACCGGCCGGTGCGCGCCGTGTCGTATAGCCTCAGCCGCCTCTCGGAGCTTATCTCGCCAATCGGCCGCACCGTGCGGCTGACACGAGACCGCGACCGCGACGGACGTGCCATGGCCCGACTCCTGGAGAGCGGCGACCTCGTCGTCGTCTGCCCCGAGGGCACCACCTGCCGCGAACCGTGCCTGCTCCGGTTCAGTCCACTTTTCGCAGAGCTCAGCGAGGACGTTGTCCCCGTGGGCATCACCGTCGAGACGGCCATGTTCTACCCCACCACGGCGGGGGGGCTGAAGTGCCTCGACCCGTTCTATTACATGGTCAACCCGTGGATGTGCTACACGGTGCAGTTCCTGGAGCGGGTGAGCACGGCGGTGGTCAGGGAGGGGAAGATGCCGAGCGCCGACATGGCCAATCTCGTGCAGAAGAAGATTGGAGACGCGCTCGGATACAGCTGCACCATGCTCACCAGGAAGGACAAGTACCTCATGCTCGCCGGCAACGACGGCGTCGTCCACAAAGTAGACGGCAAGTGCTCGTCTGCTCCAGCGGGGAGGAAGGACAACTGATGATGAATCATATTGTCCTTACAACTACGCGTCACGGATGAAAGTGTGCACACCGTTTTTCTTTGTAAAACTGGTACACATGTGACGTTCATTTTCTACAGTACTCCCTCTGTCCCACGATAGCTTGAAAAATGTTTTTATATCGTACTAGCACAAATGCCCGTGCGTTGCAACGGGAGAAAAATTGTTCCCATATTGCCGCACCCTCTTACGGTAAAAGAACAGATGGTGCAATACTTGAGAATCAGGCTTTAGATATGTGGTAGACATAAAAAGAATTTTTGAAATATGCAAGAATAAGATAAAGACTTTTAGAAGGCCATTCATAAAACTGAAAATGTGGCGTCATTGTCACGGCCTGATCTCCTAATAGCATTCAGGTTATAGTATTTTTTGGTGTATAAGGTTGCCTCTACCATCATATGAATCAAACATACGTAACTCTGCACAAATTATATGCAAATGGTGCTGCCCTACAAAATTCATATTCTGAATACAATAAACAAAGCAAAAGTTTGGCACTATAGCTTTTATCATAATTAATCCAAGTTTTTCTGCACATGATTTACAAATAATCTAATTATTCCTAACCACAGGAATACCTTTTATATCGAGGTATAAGACCAGAGGATCAATTTTTTTTCTCACTACCAAAAGTACCAAGCCCAGAACTGAAGAACCACATCCTGAATGCCAGCATTTTCTTAAGATTTAATAAAAGGGCGCGCACATACACATCATAAACGTGAAGACCTTGAGCTGAATTCGTACTCAACCTGCAAAGACCACGCAAAAGTGAATATGAAAGGATGTACTAATAGCTTGAATAGGGAATGAAAGATACTGTCCATGTACTACTTGTATCCTAAATTCCTAATCGACTTTCAATTAGTAAAATCGATCAATTGTATGGCCATAATAACCGGCCGACATTTGCATGTAGAGCTAGCTTTCTGAAGAATCATCAACGTGGCTTCTACATGTCCGATTTGCTTTCCCCAAACAAGCGCATGCCTCCTCCTCTGTGCACCGCATCAGATCAACGTCCTCTCAGTCGGATTCTCCCGTGGTATTTAACCTTCCCACATCGTGGTGGCTCACACTGATCAATCATGCGCTGCTCAAATCCCATGCTTGCTGAGCTCAGGGCGCCGCAAACATCTCTATCAAGATAAATCATACTGTAGGTGTTGCCACCTATGATCATTCCCCTACTGATATTCTGCATCTCAGGTCACACATACAAGATAAGCTTTTTGTTCACATACTAACTGAAGTGTAGCATCTATTAATCTTTCAGACTTGAATCAAACAGGGAGCAATCAGACTTCAAGCACTACAGCAGGAATCGGCAGACAAAATTATTGTATCAACTTTCAGACATGAATCAAACAGGGAGCAATCAGACATGAAGCACTACAGTAGGAATCTGTTGACAAAATTACTGCATCAACTTTCAGACTTGAAGCACTGCAGGCTTGAATCATCAACTTTCAGAATCTATTACATACTAATAATGTAAATGCAGTGTGCCTGGCACCAATATATCGGGATTGAGGGGGAAACTTACAGTCTGCACGTCGGTGTCATCAAAGCATTATTGTTGGCATGTCCGAGAGCCGAACCTCCTTGGCCTGCACCTGAGTTCGATCGGACGCCTTTGGCACCTGCACACGCACACACAGTAGACATCAAAACCAGGCCAAATCAAACCAAGCTCACACCAACATATAATTCGATGGGGGCAATCTATGGTGATGCTGCAACTAATTAATATGGGGCGGAAGCATCGGCAACTAATTAGGAACCAATGTATAAAGTTTTTTAAACTAAAAGCTAACAAAAATCTACATTGTTATATAAATGAAGAATAAAATGTAAGCAATTTTTTAATTGTCCTACTTTTATAAAAAGCAAAATTTTCAGCCTCGACATGATCTTTATTGTATTGTCCCAGCTTATGATCTCTACTTTATTTCCAACATCATGTCCAGCCGCAGTGCATGGAAAAAATCAAACAATACAGACAACAAAATCAAGAAGAAAGGAAAGGGGACCGATAGTTTGCTGCTCAAAGGGAAGCAGCATGGCTGATTTTTGAGGGTGGTTGAGGCATTACATACCTCTGGTGTAGCCGTCGTTGACGATATTGGACAGCTCGACGGCGAGTCGAAGGCGACATGATGCTTTTCTGGTCCAAGTATTCCGGGTTTTGATGGATTTTCTGGAATCAGTTGACAATTATTGTATCAACTTTCAGACATGAATCAAACAGGCAGCAATCAGACTTGAAGCACTACGGTAGAAATCAGTTGACAAAATTACGGTATCGACTTTCAGACTTGACATGATCTCTATTGTATTGTCTCAGCTTATGATCTCTACTATATTTGCGTTTTTACATGACTGGTTGGACCTTGGCTCGCTATAACTGAAACTGTGAGGAACAGAGGCACCACAAGTTCACAAGAAAAAATGATGGCATGCGTGATCTTGACAATGGACTAAATGATCATATTGACAGCTCAAGATTGAGTGTGAATTGATAGTCATGTTTTAAACAGTGAACATACCAGAATTCAATTGGCTTGTTGTTAAAAATCGAAATTATTTTTTTAGCTGTCCCAAAACTTATTCACATATGATGAAAAACATATTTTTTAGCTTCAACAGACTGGGAGGAGCAGAATTTGGTAATATTTCCTAAACTAATATCATTAGTGTGGGAGTTCCAGGTGTTAAAAAAATACATATGTCATCCTAGAGATGTCAATGCATCATAGAAAGAACCTGAGATATGCCATTATCATAGAACCCGGGAAAAGAAAATTTAAGTTTCACTCTTTCAGATAGGAATTTCAACAAACATGCGATTGGCAGGGGTATTGAACAAACCTGGAACTTCTATGTCAGTTTACTCCTCAATTGAAAATGACCGCCATCAAATAAGAAAACCATTGTGATCTGTTGTTCTAGTCAAGAACGTATTCTATGAGATTAACTCAGGGAGGGGAAGAGGCAAAATGTACAATAGTAAGAGACACCAATACTTGAGGTTACCACAGCGTATGCATATTAGCAGAGGTTGGTTCCAGTTTTCCACTACATCAGGAATAGCCAGAGCTAGCAATGGCAATTACGATCTAAATAATCATCAGCGCACATAAAGAACCCATTTGTTGTCCTTGTTTATCCCCATCTGAATCACACGAACACTCCATCTGTTGGCTTCGTCTTTTCTACCTGAATCTTCTCCCCGGACTGCACCGTGTCTGTCCACGCCGTTAGCAGCGAGAGGGATGCGGCAGACCGAAGTCTGCGATACAGAAGAGTACGTGGCATGTGATGGCGCCTGAGGGATCCCTGTCCATATACTTTAGCAGAATCTGCAGCTCATCAGCCTGCTCGTACATGAGATGGCAGCCCACGATGGAGCGATGCACATGAATCATGATGGCGATCTCGCCGCGTTCTGTGCCACCGCACGGCGTCGTGGTGGTGGCTGTAACCTTAATTGCATACGGCAGGAACCGGCGCTCTCTAAGTAGCGGGGGGAGCGAGTAGTCCGGGAGAAAAGGGCGGAGAGGCGTCCTGAACTCGTGGATCCGTCGGAGTTGGCTTCGAAAAAAGCATGCTCACGCTGCGGCCTGCAGGTGGAGGAGTACTCGCACGGGATTCCTCTGGTCCCCCCGCCTGACAACCACCTCCACTCCTCCGTCTCGCCGCGCGGCAGAAGCCATCCCCGCCGTCGGGAAGGGTGCCGCAAATGACCGAGCCGCTCCGTCCTCGTCTCTGCTCCTCCGCTTCCGACCACCTCCGCAGCCATGTTCGACAGCCCCTCGTCGTCCTCTGGCCCCCGCTGCCCGACAAGCACCTCCGCTGCTCCATCTCGCCGCGCGGCAGAGGCCATCCCCGCCTCCGGCAAGGGCGCCGCAAATGGGGGCGTCTGGGACTGGATAAGAGGAAGGGGATGACCGCGAGATGGATACAGGGGTGTTTTTGTGAAAGTGAAACGTTTTCTCAGATTAATTAAAAAGAACTGCGGGTTCAATTACAGTAAAATAAGAGGGTTTTTTTACAAAACGTGCACGACGATGAACGGGCAGAATCGATAGCCGCTTTATTATTAGGTAAAGATAGGGTGAAGGAAGTAGCATATATGCTATAAAAATTATTGCACACGCAAATTTTTAGTGGACAATCCGCAGTCATTCGTGTACTTCTGCGTACGAATGTTGTCAACTTGGGCCCTGTTTGGATTAGCGTGTTTTCTTCTAATACACCTGTAAAAAATACGCACCTTCGCTCGCCGGTTTCGTTTCTGACCGAAAATCACTTGTGACCGGTATAATACATATGTAAATTTGACACCTCCGTATTACAATACACCGAATCCAAGCGCGGCCGTAATGGTAGGATATGATTACTTGGTTAATGCTGACATTCATATTATGGCTTCCTTTGGTTCATAGGATAGGAATATCATGAGAATAGAAAAAAAATATGAAGTAACATGAGACGTATCACAGTTCTTATATAAAAGATATTCTATTTGATGCAAATGATAGGAATTTTTCCACTGAGTCTAGACTAGTATTTTTTCCTATGAAATGTGAAGGATTGATTCATATCCTACATAAAAATAGAAATTCATTCCTACAAACCAAAGGGCTCCAACCAATTTTTCCTACAAAATTCGTATCCCTTAGAATTCCTACAAAATTCCTGTAAACCAAAGGAGGACTAAGAGTGTTAAATGTGTTTATAGAATGCTACACGCACGTAAGGTTTGTTACATGCTTAACCAATATTTTGCCGGGTTGTTCAGTACAGAAATTGATGATCCACACCCGGAACTACTATATAAAGTGGTTCCCAAAGTTTCACAAGATATGAATGATAGCCTGCTGAAGCCTTATTCGGTTGAAGAAGTGAAGGAAGCGCTTTTTTTAGTTGGAGATATGAAAGCTCCCGGTTCTATTGGACTTCATGCTATTTTCTTTAAGAAGTGTTGGCACATATTAGGGGACTCTTTGACATTGGAGGTTCTTGAAGCTATTAATAATAAGATGATTCCAGAAGGTTGGAATGATATGAGAATTGTTCTTATACCAAAGGTGGAAACTCCAGAGTCAGTCACTCGGTATAGACCCATCAGCTTGTACAACGTCCTCTATAAAGTAATCTAAAAGATGATCGCCCTCCGCTTGAAATGGGTTTTAGATGATATTTATCCCCCTGTACAAAGTGTGTTGGTTCAGGTTGGCTCATTACAAATAATTTGTTGTTGGCTTATGAAAGCATACGTGCTATAAAGAATACGAAAAAAGGCAAGTTGGGTTATTGTGCCGTTAAATTGGACATGCACAAGGCCTATGACCGTGTGGAGTGGAGGTTCTTGTGTAGTATAATGACTTGCTTGGGTTTTCATACTGATTTTGTAAATCTCTTGATGGCTTGTGTTCAGTTGTTACATACAGCTCAGATTCTGTAATCAAGAGAGAAATGCTTTCACAATTGAAAGGGGCCTCCGACAGGGCGACCCCTTATCCCCATATATTTTTCTTGATCTGTGCAGAAGGACAGTCTAGTCTTCTGTCTCCTAGAGAGGAGGTTCGTGGCATCGAAGGTGCTAGGGTTTGCGGAAATGCATCATCAGTTTTGCATTTACTATTTGTAATGATTGCCTTATCTTTATGAAAGCTGATATGACTAATGCAACCTCATTGAGACAGGTTTTGGACCAATACTATGCAAATTCTGGACACTTGGTAAGTGAAATAAAGTGCAACATCTATTTCAGTCCAAATGTAAGTGTTGAAACAAAAGCTAATATTTGTGAGCCTAACATCATGTCTGAACCATTGTTAGATAAATACTTAGGATTACATGTCATGGTTGGGACTGACAGGACAGATAGTTTTGTTCATCTCTTGTGGAGAATTACAAACGGACATAAAAGTTGGAAGGAAAAGTTTTTGTCTATGGGAGGGAAAGAAATCTTATTAAAGGCAGTTATACAATCTATTTGTGTTTTTTTTATCTCAGTCTTTAACATTCCCCAAAAATATTGTAAGGAAATGACTCATGCAATGACTGAGTTTTGGTGGGGCGATACACAGGAGATTACACGCATGCACTGGATGGCCTAGTGGAGAATGTGTATCCCTAAAAAAATGAAGGTATGGGATTTCGTGACTGATACGTCTCCAACGTAT
>CBMN010765438.1:0-10732 GCA_000582825.1 Hordeum pubiflorum
AATAAATGCGAGCATCAGGATTTAAACCCTGATGGGTTGGGGATACCACAGTCCCTCTAACCATCTAATCACAGGTTGGTTTGCGCTTTCCACGATTGTTGGTTGAACGAAGGTCCTCCCAAAATGATTTTTCTCCTAGTGATCCCACGGTTGACTGAAATAATAATCCCAAATCATGTTTTTTTGAGCGACGGGCACCTCTCTCCGCCCCTGGTGAGATGCTTCTTTCGGCCACATGGAAAAGAAAGGGAGCTTTGTGCAGCGGTTAGTTATGCTTCAGTCAATGCAATAAATTTATGTAGTGATTTCTTAATCAGCCAATTAATAGCTTACGAAACAAGTATTTTTCTTGAATCGAAATATCACAAAAGGTTACCTTCTGCAAATAGAAGATACGCACCAAACCGTTAGCTTGATAAGCTATCAATAAAAATTGCAATCAATGAGTAAATAGATGATATGCAAATCTTCTGCGTGTTCTAAGAATAGAAAGAGCATTGCGATATCTGTATATCTATATCTATTATATTATACCTACTAATAAAGCAAGATGATATTCTTGGTTTCGTCCAGCTTAGGTGATTTTATATTTAAGATATATAGCGAGGTGGTACTAATTCGAGGAACCATCTGGCGTGCATCGAACGATTTTTCACGATCTGGTCTCTATGATTTGCCAGTCGGTTAGCGGGGTCTGGCCACGTTCAGTTGGGCCTTGGCCTGTGTGCAGCTCAGGGCTGAGCTCCAGTTTCACGCAGCAAAAATATTAATCTGTGTTGAAATCGAATTTATCCATACGTATTGAAAAGTCTAAAAAAGAAGTACGTATTGGGAGAAAATTATGGTGTCTGTGTCCAACTTCTTAACCAAATTGTAGTGTTAGAGTAGCTTCTTTATATTACGCGTGTGTATATATATGTACTCAAGATTAAAGTTGGTGTTCATAGCGGTCGCGGCCCACGTGAAGCTCGTGGCCTTCAGCGACGTCGGCGGCTCCATCTGCCTCTATGACCAGCGCAACCGTTCTTCAACTCCTACGCCATTGATCGTCCTCATGCTCGCCTTCCACTACAACGGGCCCATCCCGCGCAGCTAGCTCGTCGCCTCTGAACACGGACTTGCCCCGTCGAGTAGTCGGCGCCGACGCCATGCATCCCTCAGGGATTTGTTTTGCTCGGTCGCGCACCCAGTAATATGAAGACACGGGGTTTGCTGTAATCTTGGTCAAGTGCTCCTCCGACTCAGTGCTAGCCTGATTAATCCTGCACATCTATTTGAGAGAGTGCCTCCGCAATTTTTTGAGATAAGTTGAGGAGAAGCTATGTGATGATTGGTTGGTTTGGAGATGAATTAATTGGTGATAACGAAGAGCACGTAGGGAGGGCGGGGGTGAAGATGACAGAGGATGCCGACACAAGTTGGCACGTCAACTTAATTAAGTATTGCACTGAGTAGGTCATGATGTGTAGCCAAAGCGCTCAGCAAGCAGAGGCATGGGAAATCCCATAAAAATTAGATCGAAAAGAGGTATAAACAAGAAAAGAGGAAACTACTTAATGAGAAACTTGGTCAGTAACTCGACAGCTCAACTGGCAGCGATGTCTTGGGAAGGAACAACGACCTGAGTTAAGGCCCTCTGCATTACGCATCATCTTTGAGAACTATCTAGAGGTATTGACATTATAGCATGCTTTTTCGTTGGCTTGCGAGTGTTAAATGTTACAATGCTTATATGTCTCCAGCTGCTCAATTTAATCCAAGCTACTTCAGATGTGATTGATTTTAGTGGCACAAATAGAAAAGAAAAACTAAGAAGGTAAAAGCACAAGAAGTAGAAAAGCGGTGTTGTGAGGAAAAAAATAACACAATAAAACTAGACAGCAGCCCTTCTATTTTTTTAATAGATGATTTTGGACCAATTTTTGTTATCTATGCCTCTTCGACATAGTAATTTTTTGGGGTGACGCAATCTAGGTTATGTTTTTTTCCCGCAAAAAAATGCACAATGTTTTTGAAAATATATGAGCCGATGATCAAATTTAGGTTACGAGGCCTAGAATACATATCACATATTTCAATCGGCATTCCAAAAGACCCTACTCTCAATTGATCTATATTTTGGCATTTTATCATTTTACTCCCGTTGCAACGCACGGAGATGTGTGCAGTATTGCTAAAAGGAAAGTAGGCAAGTAGGTGAGGATCGTGTTGGTGCCCCGCGGCCGAACGTTCGGGCAAGAACCAACCATGGCGCACCGACCAGGTCGCTGCCGCAACAAAACCGACGCGTAAACGAGTGGAAAAGACCCGGTTTTTCGCCATCACGGCGAGGGCGAGACCACGCCTTCATCCCCGGCCGCGCCGTTTGTTAAAACCCGCGACTTTGACTCGCTCCGTCCCCCGTCCCGTGGCATCCGGCTCGCTTGAGTCCAAACCCAGCAACCGGAGCGGCGAATCTCGGCAGGCACCGCCGCCCAGCAAGCAGCCGCCGTCGAGGAGAGCGATGACTGCCGGCGCCGCGAGCGCGGGCGCGGTCCGGCGGGCGGTCGACAGGGCGTGCGCGGCCGCCAGGGGGGCGCGGCGCGCGCTGGCGCGGTTCGCGCCGCGGCCGTCGGCGTTCGGCGCGGCGGTGGACGCGGAGGCCGCGGCGGTGCGCGGGGTCCGCAACGCGCGCACGTTCCGGTACCACTACGCCGCGCTGCAGTGGGCGCTCCTCCTGGCGTCCTTGGCCGCGGCGGGGCACCGGGCGTCGGTGCTCTTCCTCATGGCTGCCTCCAAGGTCCTGCTCGTCTGCCTCGGCCTCCTCGCGCCGTTCCTGAGATTGGCGCTGCTCCGCCGGCTCGTCGCCGCGGCGTTCGTCGCGCTCGTGCTCGCCGACCTCGCCGCGGCCGGCGCGGTCGCCAACCTCATGGCCGCGCTGGCGGTGGGCGTCCCGGTCATCCTGCTCCACGCCTCCTTCCGTGTCCGCGACGACCTCGAGGGGCCCTCCACGGAGAACGGCGAGGAGGAGGAGGAGGCTGAGGAGGCGGCCGTCGTGGAGAAGAGGGAGGACGGCGATGTCGAGGCAGGCCCCACGCGGCGGTCCACGGCGGTCGCGCCAAGATCGCCGAAGTGACGGACGGTGCGAGCTAGGCGGCTGGCTGATCGATCAGACGATTCAGAGTCTTGGTCAAAACCGTCTCACGCTCTTGACTGCTTCTTGATAGATCAATCATACTACCACCTGGTATTTTTGCTGAAGTTTCGAATCGAATCGGCTAATACTCTTATAACAACTAGACGATGAATGAGGATTACGGAGACCCGATGTGAATGCATCCATTTCCTTAGTATCTGTTGGACTAATCTTTAATCATACATACATTTAGCAGAGGAATGAAATACATAAGCAAATTTGGCACTCGGATTTGCTGTGACAATATACATTTTGAACATTTTGTCAGGTGCATCGATCTGAATGCGAGCTTGCGTTCATCTCGACCGCAGCGACGGGTGAACGGCTCCGTTCGCACCGCCAGTCCTGCAATGTACTCCCTCTGTAAACTAATATAAGAGTGTTTAGAAACACTAAACACTCTTATATTAGTTTACAGAGGGAGTAGGTGTAAACAACTAATATCTCTCTAAAATTATCTAATCTAGCATAGGGATCCCCAAGAATTTTTCCTTCCCTTCTGCTTCCTTTGTGACCGTTTCCACCACGTGGCGCATTTGTGTTGCTACGATTGTGATTGTGTGCTTGTTTGCATTTGCTTGTTTCAAACACAAGTTTCTGAATTTAGTCCGATATATTAATTTTTTGTGTCTGCGATGCAAACATATATTATACCACACATATCAATCGATATGGAACCACACACTAATCTCTGTTTGACACGATATGTCCACCGGAATAAACCAGTGCCTAGGTGACACAAATGTGGTAAAGAAATTGAAAATAAGAGTATGTATTTACAAATTCATCATATTATATAAATCAAGAACAGTATTATCTAAATAACACATATAATGTAATTTTTGTCTTACAGTAAATACTCTGTAAGTATTTATTAATTAATTAGTAAATATCCCTGCAAAAAAAAATAGTAAATAAAAATGGATTCATACATTTGTTATGCTCAAACATTGATACCATACTATTTGCAGTAATAAGATTATATATGTTGTAACGAAGGATACTGAAAAAACCAGATATATTTCTCTGACAAATACGTATGCTCCGATATATCATCTGATATATCACCCGATATCTAATAACCCATATGTCAAAGCCATTCAAAACATTGGTTCCAATTTTTTTAAAATTACCACTACTCAAATTTGACCGGGGAATAATTGTTGTTAATTTTGTAGCATATTTTTCAGGGATTTAGCGCAAATTGTTTTAGGGGATAGCCGAAATTATTTCCCTGAGTGGAAGTTTTATTTCATTTTTTCGAGGGGTGGTATTTCTTTCATTTAGGGCTTTGACAGAGAGCTGTTCCAATTCAGCCCACAAAGCCTTTGTTTCTTTCTTGTTCTCGGCAATAAGGTCCAGGCCCGTAGCACGGTACGACACCACCGAGAGACACGTGCGCGGTGGTCGGGCCGTCCGCTATATATTCGCTCGACCCCCTCGCTAGGGTTTCCCTCATTCCTCCTTCGCCGTCCAAACCCAATCAGAAATCTCAAGCTTAGCACAGCAGAAAAACAATGGCGGAGCAGACCTTCATCATGATCAAGCCCGACGGCGTCCAGAGGGGACTCGTAAGCGCCTCCTCCTCTTCTCTTCTCTTCTCTCCCGTCGGCTCGTTTGCTCCGCTGCTAGCTCGTGCTGACATCTGCGTGCTCCTGATTTTTGTACCTGCTTTGCTCAGATCGGCGAGGTCATCAGCCGCTTCGAGAAGAAGGGTTTCTACCTTAAAGGTAACCAGCAAACCGCTCACGTTCGTGCTTGAATTGGGGTTTGGGTGATGATTTGCTTGCTGATCTGCGAGCTGGCTGTGCAGGCATGAAGCTCCAGAACGTGGAGAAGTCGTTCGCCGAGCAGCACTACGCCGATCTGTCCTCCAAGCCCTTCTTCGCTGGGCTCGTGGAGTACATCGTCTCCGGCCCGGTCGTCGCTATGGTCTGGGAGGGCAAGAGCGTCGTCGCCACTGGACGCAAGATCATTGGCGCCACCAACCCCCTGGCCTCTGAGCCCGGCACCATCCGTGGTGACTTCGCTGTCGACATCGGCAGGTGAGATTTTACCCTGGAGTTGTCAGTGACTGAGTGTTATTGAGTTGAATCGTGTATAGCTTATCCTGATTGCATGTTACTGTGCCTGTAAAATCCAATTTGAAAATCCGCACACTTGCATGTATTTAGATACCACGTAACGCTTGTTTGTTTCAGCCGTATGCTCATTTAGCTAATTATCTTAGGTAGAATATAAAAGATTGTGTTGCCGACTACTTACTCGGTGCAGCCAAATTAAATATATGATGTCGTCTGAGCTGTTTAGCCTGTTGAGGAAGTTCTTATCTAGCTTTAGTGGAAACAAAGCTAAATCATCTAAAAGGGGAAATACCTTGTGCTGTTTACAAATAATCTTCCAGTTCACAAAATCTTCTGTTATTACCTGATTTATTCGGAATAGTCGTTTCGTTGTAGGACATCACTTACGGCTTATGGTTGTTGGATGTGTGTACTTTAGTCATTCATGTGTGATTTGGAGTAGAGGATTGGCTTATGATGATTCAGGTCCGAAAGGATCTTAGCGGATTTCGGTGAGGCAGATTCGTCTGTCATTGATCGATTCATGTTGTTACACACACTGAAGCCTTTCCTTTTTTTTCATTGATCTTGTCTCGGTTGTCATTCTCTTATCTTTTTTTGTGTTATTATTGTGAGATGCGATGCGATGATGATTCATATAGGTTTTTGGTAGTAGTGGCATATGTCACTGTGAGCCTTCAAACCAAAAACGACTTCTCTTTCCACTGAGCATTGCCTTCTTCCACTTGTTCTCCCAGTTTCATATTCTGAGATGTTTTTTTCTTGCTTTTGTTTCTTTAATGCATATCATCTTGGTGAAGAGCTCTAGACCATAGGACGTGCGTATGACACTGTAAACTGCAGCTGATTCTCTGCTGCTGCAAGTGTGCATCCTCGTATAATAACCTCTCTGGTTTTGTCCTGATGGAATTTCCCATTTGTACCAGCTTGATTCAGCTGTTCTTGATTTAAACGGGTCTCTGAGGGATTTCTTTAATGCTTTCTGTTCTCTTTCTCGTAACTAGATTATATGGTCAACATTTGATAATTTTCCTTGGGCCCGATGCCACGTCTCCATTAGCGACAAGCCTTGACTGGAGATGCTACATTGTGCCGAGAGAGAGTTCGTGGACATTTCACATTTGATAGGAACCTGTGACTGTGATTCAGTCGGTACACAGAGCCGTTTTTTGTGATTACACTTCTTGACTGCATAGCCATAACATCGTTGTAGTTGTTTTGAAATTGGGGAACTCAAATGGCAATGATGATAAAACTAAGGCTTGTTTCTCAAAACATTGATGTCTGAGCCATGTTGATATCCCCAGTTTAATGTTCTTTTTTATCTTAGAAGAATAATACAATGTTCTAGGCCGTGTTTTCCACAAAGTGGCCGTATTTTCGAAAAAAATGTTTACCACAACGTGAGGTGTGCAGAAAGCAGCCTTTTTCAGTTAATAATTAATTTACTCAGTGCACCGGAACCTGCTTTGTGTCGATGGCCCATTTAACACGCTAATGTGTCCCTTCTTTTGTATACACATATTTTGTGCTATCTGGATGCATTCTGAAACATGTTATCTGTGCCATCCAGGAATGTCATCCATGGAAGCGACTCAGTTGAGAATGCCAGGAAGGAGATTGCCCTCTGGTTCCCTGAGGGTCTTGCCGAGTGGAGGAGCAGCCAGCACAACTGGATATATGAGGCCTAAGATGTGTCATGAGTCGTTGAGGGCAGGTTTCGCGAGCGTCTACCAAACTAGTCTTGGCTGTTTACAGTTTGAGATTTGTATCTCAGGAACCTTGTTTGTGTGAACTGAAGTTATCTCCTTGTGCTTGCACTGTGTGAACTGAAGTTATCTCCTTGTGCTTGCACATGCAAGCGCTATCTGCTGCTCTATATTTGATATATGGTATTGCTTTGATATGAGGTTGCATTTCATGCTTTTGTTGTGCTTTGGTCAAAACTTGGTGTTACTTTTCCTTTGCTGGAGAGTACCAGAATGCCAAATTGTGATCTTTACAGCAAATTGATTTAATATTTGTTGACATCGATATCAACATTTGTATTGTAGTTAATAGTTTTTTAAATATTTGTTGACAACACCGGAGGAACACGTTTTTTCCTACACAAAAAACTTTAGCTCATCTTGCTGACTAAGTATTTGCCCCCACTCTGGCCTGAAGCGAGGCAATGGCTCTTCCATGCCTAATAAATGCAGAGACTGTAATAAGCGGCAGTGAGACAGTTTTCTTTCTGCAAAGAATTTTAATGGAGCTTAACAGTGCATTGGACCATATTTTATTTCCTCACTCCATTCCGAGGATCACACAACTGGAGCATAATGAATATAACTATTTATGGTTGGCATTGATAATCTGAAAAACAATGTTAGAATTAAGATGGTATTTTACGCTCAATTCCTCAAATTTTCCATAATCTGCAAAACAATGTTAAGGATGGTATTCTATGCTCAATTCCTCAATTTTTCCGGCCTTCGAGAAGG
The DNA here is from genome assembly GCA_000582825.1 of Hordeum pubiflorum. Taxonomy (NCBI): domain Eukaryota; kingdom Viridiplantae; phylum Streptophyta; class Magnoliopsida; order Poales; family Poaceae; genus Hordeum; species Hordeum pubiflorum. The sequence goes on from CBMN010765438.1 coordinate 7,746, forward strand.
ATTTAATACAGTCGTGATCAAGTTTTACTGCTCCGTCATCTGTTATTCCCGACAAACACTAAAAATAGACTCATGTCCTACAAGTGCACATGGTTGTTGAAGTAAAAGTATCGATCCCTTGAAGAGCCGATGAAATGGTCGTTTGCCCCTTATAGAGGTTTATTGTAAATTGTGTGCAAATTATAAAGATTTATTGTAAAATATGTGCAAATTATAGAGGTTTATTGTAAAGTGTGTGCAAATTATCTTGGGTTTCAAGTAAAGATCAAGATGATGGCTCAAAGCTATCGCTGGCCTATAGCTGGCGTAGAGGACAGGATGCATTATTATTAACTCGGATAATATGGAAGTGATCGACACCATGAACGAAGAAGGACGATTGTTGGAAGCAGCAGCAGCAATTTTTTATGATTATTTTCATTTAGCTTGTGATTTTTCTATTTTTAAATTTGAGCACTGTAATAAAGAAGCAAATAAAGTCGTTCATGAACTTGCCAAATTGGCTAGATTTTCTTTCATTTCTAAATGGTTTGAGGAGCCAAATAGTGATATTGTACCAATTCTCATAAACGATGTAATGGTTATCTCTAATAAATAAAGTTTGACTTTCTCTAAAAAAAAAAGATGATGGTTGAAAGGTTCCCTGTGTTTTTGAGCAAGAAGTAAAGTGCGTAGTAGTTGTAACAAAGAAAGAAATAACAAAAGTAATAGGGCCGGAACAAGAATTAAAGTGTGTAGTAATGGTAACAAATACATTCTCAAGGATTCCGGATTCATCACTTGTATGTGAAATAAACAAGAGAGAAACATATCTATTTTGTCTAATATGTGAGGGTGGGGCCATAAATAAAGATATTGTACGTACTAATGCCGTACGTGTAATGCCTTAGTCCCACATCACACACAACCCATTACCCCTTCATATTTGATGCCAGAGTATACGATAATAATTAAAGGTCAACCCGGTGATGTGACAATCATATAGGTTTCGGTTATACCCCTGCCAATGGTCCGCTAAGGGGTATGTAGCTTCTGTCAGCCCTACTTCTAACCCCGTTTTGGAATGTTAACAATATCCTCCATGTCCTCAAAGGAAAAAAATAGTTGCAGTCGACATTCACACAATATCACGAAAGAACATGAACACTATCATATCACACATATCGAATATCTTATTGCATTAGTGAAAGGATATTCGCCCCTAATGAAGATTGTGGTATTAATGGGATAGTGATTAGTCGGCTAACTACGTATCAAGCATGTTTTTAGTTTAAACATCTATGAAAAAGAAACATATTATCGGTCGACCCCCCAAAGATAAAAGGACAAAAGAAAATGACACGCCAAATTTGCACTTACGATTTATCGTTTTTGAGTGGTAGATACGCCGTACTATAAAGAGGAGATTCACCTGGATCAACTGTGGGAGTCACCGAAACTTATGTAAGGCAAATACACTCACATCCTATGAGAGAAAGAGCGCAAATATTCTTCTCCGCCGCGCCTCAGTTTTAATGTCACGACCAAGTCGAAGTGTCTGACCTATGTCGGACTAACCGACATGACGAATTACCTAACATAGTGTCTGACCTTATGTACGACTTTGTCCGGTACTCTAGATAAGGCTGGACACCGGGTTAGATACTTCTGGACCATGTGCATAACAGGCTAATATTTGTCCCTACTATATAAAGCACATGCTTCTCCAAAGGAGGGTGACGACTCCATTCCTATTTCCTCCATTGATTCAAAGCTTCAACCTTTGATTATCTCTCTCTAGCCAATCAATCCACATGATATTTTAGAGAGACAAGGAGGAACACCCGATAAACCAATCTATTCCACAAAAACCTGAGTTCATTCATTCCTTGCAAGATCCTAGCAAATCTTTTTACTCTTAGGTTTGTGGGGAACACTAGAGGTTGGTCTTTCTCGGGAGCTTCCAAGTCGTGTGGTTGTTCCCCGGGCTCGTTAGTGAGGGTTTGGAGCTCGTCGCAAGAGCTAACCCTAGTGGAAGGGAACCTAAGCATTTGTTGCTTGTGGTTCTCGGAGAAGAAGGTGAGACATTCATTGTCATGGGAGCATTCATTGCCCCATCTCTCCAATGGATATTAGCACCCCAATTGTGTGAACTTCAGATTACATCGTCGTCTCCACCATTGTTAGTTGTCTCTTTACCCTAGCTTTATGTGTTGGCTACTTGCTTTTGTGTTGCCTTGTGTAGCTTGCTAGCTTGTTGTAACACATCATATATGGTTGTATCACCTAGTTGCAATTCTAGGGAACTTATATCTCCACACTTTCCTCTAAAAGCAATTGAGAAAAGAATTTAATTTTGATAGCCACTTAGTCACCCCCTCTAGGCGAAATTATCGACATCTTTGATCCTTCAATTAGTATCATAGCAAGGCCTCTCTCTCTCTCTCTCTCGTTGTTTAGCTTGACCGCTATAGAGAGCAAAGATGTCAAACGATGAGAACCCCTCCTTAGAGTTGAAAGTTTCGGAATTAGAAAGGAAGCTTGCTATAGTTGAGCAAACGGATGCCGAGTCAACCACCACGTTGAATGTCGCTAGCATAGCAAGTATTGAGGTTGATAAGGAAGACTATTCTCAAGTAAAGCATCATTACCCAATACTTCCACAAGACAATCATGTTACCAATATAGGCCCTCCAGCTAATCTTGATCCAAATAATTATGATCATTGGAAAACTTTGATGAGATCTCATGTTTGTGGTTCCAACTCCTTTGGGCAATCATCATGGATGGTTACTCTTGCGTGGGTCCTAAGAATCTAACCCCTTTTGAGTTGATGGCCAGTCAATGTAACTTTCTTGATTTGTCTGTGATTACAAAGATTGTTGATCTCTCGAGTGAAAGCACATATTGTAACACCCTCGTTTTCGCTCCTGTTTTTTTTCCTTCGCGGGATTTGACTCCCGCCTTTTTTTCTCGGTGTTATTGGATTTTCTCTAGCTCTTGGGTAT
>CBMN010765440.1:0-14026 GCA_000582825.1 Hordeum pubiflorum
ATTTGTCTACATTACTTAGTTTTGTGTAATTGACAAAGGTATATGTTATACAATACATAATTGAGTCATTATAATATGCATGACCCCATAGCAACGCACGAGCATATGATTTTTTAGATCTTTAGGTTCTTATTGTGGCAACTAATATTGGTATATAGCATAGGTTGGGGTTAAAACACATTACCGTGATGATTAAGTTCTTATTGTGGTAACTAATCGTGGCATATAAATGATAATAAAATATATAATTATAATTAATACACTAATTAAAATGTTTAGCAAGTTCTGATTTTTTAGATCTTTACTAATTTGGCAGCCTATCAAGTGAAAAAGGAAAGAGATTGGCTGCATACAGGAACATGCCATCCAATTTATCGTCCTATATATTGTGAACCTCCTCTTCCATCCCTTCTCCCCCCCCTTTGCCCCTCACAGACCCATAATAGATAACCAAGGAACAATCAAGAAATCAACGAGCATCAAGGATATTCAAGAAGTAAAGCAAGTGGATCTAGGTATGAACATATGTGTATACTTTCTCTTATCTATATAAATGTGTAATAATTATCTTATGTGGAACAACCAAATTCATGAAACACAACGATATTATGTCAACACTCTAGCTAAATTAAAGTAGTACCCCTACATGTTTTATACTCCCTGTTAAAAAGTATTAAAAAATGCAGTACTCCTGCATGTTTTATACTCCCATTATGTCCTTCCACTAAAAGCTGAATCACAGGGATGTCATTGTTCTACTCCAATAGAACAATTTTTCCAACAGAAAAACTAATTTAACAGAGCTTGTAATATGCATGTCATAGTACATAGGAATCAATTTATCATCATCTGTTCGGATGATGCAACTAATCTTACCTTGCGCTTAAATGTTGGGGATTGGGGGATCGAGGGTCTCACCAGCGATGGGTGGTGCGGCGACAACAACGTCCGGTAGGTCGAAGTTGACTCCATGGCGGATGGTGGTCACCTTGCACATGATCATCTCGAGGCAGGCATCGGAGCTGCCGCCAACGTCGAAGAGCATGGCCACGCCCTCAAACCCTCAGCCGGGGCAGTACCCGTCCAACAACACCTCCATGAACGGATCCGATACTCCGGTCAAGGCCCGGAGCATCACCTCGTTTGCCTCCCGGTCCTGGCCGTAGTAGGCGTAGGCGGGGACGTCGGCGTGGGCGCGCGCGAAGGGCTCGGTGCCGGTGGGTTCAAGCACGTCCTCGTGGAGCCACGGCCATGCTAGCACAAGCGTGTACCACCTCCGGCACGAACATCCTGCATGCAAATTCACAGGACAACTTGGGAGGATCAGAATATTTCCTTGCATAGTGCGATAGACGAAGGGATCAAACAATTGGCATGGTGGCATTCTGCTTACTCCGAGGGCACGTCATCGACAAGCATCCAGTCAGCGTTGGCGTCCTCGTACACCACGGCGTGCTCCCACACGCCATACCCGTCTTTCAGGCCTTGTAGACACGCGCACACGCGCACACACATACAATGAATATAAATCATTGAATTGCCTTCAGGTCGTGCACAAATCTTAGTATTTAACATGGGAATGATTTGCATATAACAAAAATCAGTATGATCTATGTACACGCCATACAACAAATGCAACAGATAGTGAATATAAATCAATGAACTACCTTCGGTTCAACAATAACAATGTTTCTCTACTCCTAAAGGAGCAGCCTGTAGGTCATTTCGTTCGTTCGCTCCCTCTCCTCACCCATTGATACCACCGATTTTATTTCCTCCCACCGATTTCTTTCCTTCTCCCCATCCCGTTTTTAGCTGATTTTTTTTCTTGCCAAAAATCTATCTATTCTCAATTTTCTCACGCAAAGTATGGATTGTTTCCGAAAATTCCTCGTGCTCTCATCTCACCCAAATAGAAAACCTAGCCCTACTACTCTCTCCGGACTTGTGGCGGCGGACGGGGCATGTTCCTCGGAGATGCACGGTGGGATAGGAGGGGAATTAGGAGTCCATCTCTCTCCCGCTACCATGCGTGGTCTTCTCCTCTCCTTGGCGCCTCCATGATGGAGGTGGACGGGCTCGACTTCCTCGATGGTTCAACGTCGGGCTTCGCTGCCACCGTCGAACCATGGGAACAAGCACCATCTCCTCTGCGCCACTGTCGCCCCTCTGCCGGGGACAATACAAAACCTACTCGCTGCAAAGTGGTAGCACCGACGGCTTATGGTTCTGTTTTTACGGGTACCCGGCCTTCGCCAGTGCGGTTCCAACAATGATCTGGTACACTGCTATTGTTCCTCTGCATCAACCGACCAGGATTTGATGCAAAGCCTCATCAAGCATGCCCCCCTTAGCTCACAGTAAATTGTTCGCTTCCCGTGACCTTGTTGTCTCAATGAACAATGGAATTTTCTAGGATGTTTGATCGATTGTACCTTGTGTTTGCATGACCTTCGCATCTCATGTAACCACACCTACCTCCTACCCCACCGTGCTTTTACATGGTTGTTTCTTTTAGTTACTGCATAGGTTGGATTCAGGTCTCCATGGGCCATTGTGGCACTCTGGTAAGGGATCCCCTTATCTACGCCTCTACATCTTCTCAGTGCAGCTGCTAGCTTAGTAGTTTTGATCGATCTAGCATGTTTCAATTATAGCATGCATGTGGAGGTACACCCTGTGGTTTTGGAGGGGGTTTGTGTCACAGACGTGCTGGTCAGGTAGATGGTCGAGTTCGACATCCACAACCCGGTGCTTGGAACCGCCTCCTTGAGCTGATTTCAGAAGTGTAATTTATCAAAATCACCTTCTACTTTTTTAGCTCTCGTCAAGTTATGAACTTGCCATCAGAAAGGTGATTGATGCACCCATCCACGCACATATGTGAGGGCATTAAGCTAAACGTAGCTTGCGAAGTGTATGCTGGTAAGATTTGTAGCAGCAACAACAGTCATGTTCATGTTGATTGGTCCCTGTTATGTATCTGGTTGGTTGTCAGCAATGCATCTGTTTTGCTTTATATTAGATTTTTATGCACTATTTAGTTCCAATGGCATCTTTGATCTCTTAGGAACAGTTGATGGGTGAGATCCTAGCTTACCACATTTGGGAGGTTAATTACAAATCTTTTTTCTGTAGAGAAATTGACCCACGCTTGCATATTAGTTTTTCACGAAAGGGTCATACTTAATTAGTCTATTTTACAAGAGGTTGAGAGTAGCTCAAAAGGTATGCATACATTCTCTACCTTTGCCCTCATGAAATATTTCTAAAACAATAGTAGATGTTAGGTATAAATTCCATGAAGAATTGTTGGTTTCTCTAGTTATTTCTTGAAAATTCATTACAGTGTTCTAGGATTGGTGAATAATAGGGTTGTTTTGTTTCTTTAATATCTGCTGGATCAAGTCAGCGTGTATTTTCAATGATCATGCCTTCACATGTCACATCAAAATTGAATATACCATAACTTTTCTAATCATTTCTTGAGGAAAAAATAATAGGAATATTTATCTTTGAACTCCCAAGGAAGTTAATGTTTTCACTGTGTAGTAAATAAAATATATTTATGATGTATGTATACTTATTTCCACGAGATGTACATTTTCTTGTTATCTTCTACGTTCCTTTTATTTTTTTCTGGTTGTGAAAAAGCCAGTTCAACATAAAAGGGTCCTCATTCTAGGCTCCTTCGATTGATATGACTACCCCTTTAATTGATTTGAAGATCGTTAATTTTTTTGAAAACGTTTGGAAGCTTTCCTTTGTTTTTTTTGTTATGAAGATCTTATGAGGCAGAGATGCTGCTGCATCGACACTTAGGGTAACATGATATTAGCAAGAATTTTATGATCCTGATACATCAATCTTTGACATATCCTTGAAAAATATTAGTAAAAATTTATCATCTACTTCATGTTTTCATCTCTATTTTTGTAGGATTTGCTTATTTCAACAACGTTTTAGAAATATAAATGCATTCTTGATTTTTTAGTTTCGATGTGAGCCTCATGCTGGACTACTTTCCGAAAAAATGGATTTGACCCCTGCGTTGTCCCCCGGCGAGGCGACTCGCGTGACCGTTGTTTCCTTCCCACCGGCGGCCGTCCTAGCTCCAGTCCTTCCCCTTTCCGCCGCTGGTGGCCTCTGCCAGGCAAAGCCCGCGCGGTGGTTGCAGCGACGGGGCAACTCGGCTCGACTCCTCTCCGTGGTAACTGCCGGTACACCATGGCAACGGATGGTGGTGATGCGTGTGACAGTTGGGAAGTGTCGCAACGCTTTTTGCTCGTGCCTCCCCAGTTGTGCTCGTGCTCCGCACATGGCATGTAAGTACCATGGATGAGTGAACAAACTATACTTTTTTCGCAAGAGTGCATATGGCTTAGATATATGTATTTTTTGGAAATGCATGACCAATGTTGTTATGTCTTGACACTTGTGCTTATGATATATTTCACGTGTATTTTGAAGTTTTTTTTGTAAAACACAACGAAAAAGATGATGCTTCCAAAACCTACATACATTCACCCCCTATGAACGCACATATGTACATCCTATCCATATGAGCACCTTCGAGAGGCCGAGGCGGTGGGTCTTGAGATTGACAAAGTCACCATGGACGTCTTGCTATCGACAAAAACATCGCCTCCCACTCAAAGAATATTTCGTCTACCATGACAATCGTCATTATTGTCAAATGTATGTGGTATTGAGAGCATATTAATGTAAGGTGTTTAATGCACTATGATACATGGATAGACAGATATGAACCATGACAAAGCAGAGCGATGACTACGTGATATCAAGGTCGGAGTTGAGATCGAAGGCTGTCAGAAAATGGGAGGTATGTAGGGAGAATTAAGAAAATGGAACCGATGTTTTTTTTTTGCCTAAAGCATAGTTGTGCTTCTTTCACAAAGAAAAATTGCCCCCAAAGTGAAAAAGCACAACTGTGTTTTTGGGTTGTTTTTTTCGTTATTGTTCTTTTTCAGTTTTCGTTCTTTTCCATTTTTTGCCAATTCTTGGTTTTTTCGGTTTGTTTGTAAAATACATTCGTTGAAACCTATAACTTGGAATCTAGTTTCAAGATCTCGATCCGAGAAATCCAATGATAAAAACGGTTCGTTATTTAGACACACGATTCAAGAGATAAAACATTCTAAAAAAATGAATCAACGAAAAAAGCAAAAAAAAACTCTGGGTTACGCACATACAGTGTATCACCTGTCAGCACTAGAAAATGTGGGAGTGACATCTGCAAGGGTTTTTCCTTAATTAGCGATTTCGCAAAGTAAATTTGATGGAGCGGAGGATAATTTTAGGGAGGCTAATAATTGACCCTAGAAGTCCAGCAGGCCCGACCCAGAACCACCGCGTGTTCCAGGCCAGGCCGAACGACAGCCCAATAGAAGGACCACCGCATGCTCTTTCTTTCCTTCGGCGTTTCCTTTTGGAAAAGCCTTTCTCGCCTGACGAAACCACCCCGTTCCCTTCCTAAAACCCTCCCCGACCTCCGCGTCGCCTCATCCACTGCCGTCTAAAAACCCCAACCCCTCCTCCCATTTCCCCCACCACAAGCAGCAGCCCAGGCCAAGCCAAGCCAAAGCAGAAGCTAGGCGGACGCGACGCGAGCTCGCCGCCGGCGCCAATGGCGCTCCTCCTCCGGCCGTCGCCTCCCCCACCCCATCTCCGCCTTCTTCTCCGTCGCCTCCTCTCCACCGCCCCTGCCCCCTCCCGTCTGCTCCCGGTCCCCTCCCCCTCCGCTCGACTCCTCTTCAGACCCAGGTGCCTCCATGCCCGCTTCATCCTTCCTTCTATGCCTCTTGGCAAGGCAGGTTTCTCTCGCGTGAGCGGTCTGGATGCTGATTTGGTGGGTTTTTTTTTTTGCGCGTGTTTTTTTTCCTTCTAGGGTTGTGGCGGCGGCGGTCCCAGGGCGTAATGGGGTCGCAGTGAGGGCTTTCATGGCCTCCACGGCGGCATCCGATGCGATGCAGGAGAAGCGGGTGGCCGGCGAGTACACCGCAGCAAACGTCCAGGTGATTCTCTTGCACGGCTTCTGTGGCTAAGGGGTTAAGTTGGAGTTCGGGTGCAAGTGCTTGGAATATCTGTCTCAAATTTTAAACGATGTGCGGATTATTCGGGAGATTCAGGGAGTGCATAACGGTGATTCAAGTATGTATATAAGAGGCAGGCACTGCAGGAACAGAGTTAATCAGCTCCACGCAGCTTTGCAATCCTATACATACGTTTTCATCATGTTTTTCCCACCAGATTGCATGGGTTTGCACACAAATGTTACATTGCAGCTCATTTGTTAGGTGGCGGTGACAGTGCACCCATTCAGTTGAGACAGTGATGACGTGGAGCATTTTTGGGGGTCTTTTTCTGGGTTGATATCCCACTTAAGGCATCAAGTATTGTTTTGACGTAACGGTGTTTACCTTGAATAACATAAAAAATGCATATTTTATTTTACATCATGCACAATGGTTTATACTCTTTCTTGTTTTGGTGCATAATTGTAGATTTCATACTTACATCGTGATTTATAAACCTGAGCTGGGGAGGTTAAGAATATCCCCGTCTTAATTGCTACAAGTAGGCTCTGTCTTCCTACTCTTCCCCTGACAATTTAGCAAATGCCATTATCAAGGCATTTAATTTTCCTAAGCCACTGTAGAATAGGTAAACATTTGTCACGTACTGTATATGAACTGTTAAGAACCCTGCACCACGTGGTTAGTTCGTCAATCTGGTTAACTTTTAGTTAATGAAATATATAAGATATAAGGCTTGCTGACGTTTTTGTTGGAAAGAAAGAGAAAAGTAACAATATACATTCCTGCACAGAATCATTATGTGTTTCTCCAGTGTGCCACTGTTAGTTATTATTTGTGAAGCGTGAATGAATTGTTTTTGTTGGCTTGATATTTATTTATACCAAATTGCTAATTTGCAGGTCTTAGAGGCATTGGACGGAGTTCGCAAAAGGCCTGGTATGTACATTGGCAGCACAGGACCACGTGGGTTGCATCATCTGGTAATCTCAACTGATTAAGCTTTCCTTTTTTCCATGTTATTAGGTGTTCCACTTCGTTTCTTGCCTGATCATCATTTTGTTTGGTGTATTCTAGGTTTATGAAATATTGGATAATGCTGTGGATGAAGCTCAAGCAGGCTATGCTACTGAGATTAATGTAGTCCTTCATGATGACAATTCAGTTAGTGTAACCGACAACGGCCGTGGGGTATGCAGTTTTCCTAAAATCCAAGAAAGACTTCCTGAATGCTCAATGCTTTTACAAATATTGTGAATAATGTGACTGTTATGAATTTAGTTTCATGCTGCTGTACTAGTTACTGTTATGAATTCAGTAGTCCTACTTGTTGGCAAATCAAACAGAAGTTTAACAAATGTTAATGAAGCCTTCATATCATATTCACTCGTGAGATTTGTTTTGCTGTTGGCACATATTTGACACACCACCCAAAGTCATCAATGAAATAAACAAAAGAACGGCTGCATGCCAAGTCATCTGTGTAGTGTGTAATCACACTCTCACACTGTTCTCTTTAATGTATTCAAACTCTAATTTACCTGGATTCGTAACAGTGCAACAAACTGACTCCCCGTCCCAACAGGACTCCTCTTGACTACCAACTCTTAATCTTACTCCTACTGCTGGATGCTGCTGCACTGGCTAGCTTTTCCTGTGCGAATATGTTTGTGGCTTATGAGTTCCTTGTCTGACCCCCCCTCGCATTGCAGAACTATTTCCTTGGACTATATTCTCCTGCCTTTGCTTGTACTATTTCGTGCCAGTGCTATCCTTTGCCGATATCTTTTCCTGGGCACTCTCGGATGAACTTCCACATATATGTTGCATATGTGACACACTATTCTGTATGTGAACAATAGTGCTTTAGCTGTGGTCCATGGAGGCCATAACACATACAACCATTCATAAATATAACACAATCAACCAGTCAAGTAGGACAGTGGGAAGGGTCTGATTGGCCTGTTTTTCTTCGATAGCAGTTCGTTCCATCACTGCTGCTACATGGCGGACAGATGTTAGTTAACACATGGAAAAGGTCCTAGCAGTTGTTTGCTTATAGTAGCTATGATCCGTAGGTGGTCACACCCTTCTGGGATACTTCACTTGCACACCTGCCTTATTGCCTAGTTGAGTGCACTGATTTTTTGATAGCACTGTGTGTGTCTTTGTATTGTTACGAAAAGCTCTGCAGGTTCCCGGTTAGAACATCCACGAGTATTAGTAATACACAAGATCACAGGAATAGATTGAATGTTCTGTATAACCCCCGTCTTTAAACACAGTCAGTTCAACATTCATAGTCTAGAAGAAGGGGTTATCTTACAGAGTTACAGTTATGCAATCTATGCCCAATTTGATGTAGTTCTGCTAATTGAACATCTCTGTTACCATTTTGCTTCTTAAATTTTTGTGTTTGCTTTCTTCTTGAAAGTTGAGATTTACATAGCACTAGCTTTTGAGTAACCAACAAGCAACCTTCTGTTCCGATTACTTTATGAATTATCTTCTTCTCCTTTCTTAGATAAAATTACTGCTAAATCCTGGACATACTGCAGATCCCTACAGATATACACCCGCAGACGAAGAAATCATGCGTGGAGACTGTCTTAACGGTATGGTTAAAGCTTTATTTGTTTGGCAAGGCTGTATATTGCAACGCCAACCATCCTGACCCAAATCCCAGTAAATTTTACTTATTTATTAAGATCATATTCTGGGAATGAAGAACTCTGACTTATGGGTACCTCTACGGTCATTTAGTTTTTAGGACAATACCATACTGGGAGGCTTGCGTGCTGTTACTATACTTGCATTCCCGTATTTATAGAGATGCTACAACACACTTTTATTGCCATTTGCATCATATGCTTGTCCATAAGGCAACACTAAAATTTTCTTTTGGGTGGTCAATGACATGCCTAAATGTTCAACAGCTTCCATCTTCTGTCTTGTAAAGATTTTCTTTTGATTATGTAGCTAATGCATGCTGGTGGCAAATTTGGAGGCTCAACAAGTAGCTACAGCGTTGCTGGAGGACTGCATGGTGTTGGCCTATCAGTTGTTAATGCGTTGTCAGAGGTTCTTGCTTTTCACCTTTATTGAATATGAACCATAGATGCTTTAAAGAAAGAGTATCAATCGTAGATCTTCCGAGAAAATTGCAATTCTCTCTTACACAAAATCACGATCCATTTGGTGAGAGTTAAATTCTATCTACGTCAAACTAATCCTCTCAAGCCTTCCATGTGTTATAATAATAAATGTGGTAGTTATGCTTTTTCATATATTCTTTTTCTATGAATACTATCATTCCGTGGAGCAAGTCTAATAATGATTCTATCCCCAGAGTCCAGACAAAACACAATCAGTAAATTTCACAGATATGCTCTTTAGAGATCTCCTTTAGGGCTTGTTTGGGCAGGGTGGAATCACTCCCAGGAAAATAAACCTTAGTGAGATTTTTTGTGAGCACATGGGATCACCATGCAAAATAAACTCTTTGAGGGCAATGCTGCTTGTATTTGCTTGGTACATTAGTATATATGCCAATAAATCTGTCCAGGACGAGCAAGCTCCATTCTTAATGATGATGCATGTTGGAGTAGGAGAGAAGTGGCAGTTTGATGCACAATGTAGTCAGAGGGTCAAATAAAAGCACGGCCACCATGCCATACCATGTATGGTTCTAGTCGAAAAACATCATGCGAACTTGTTGGTCTAGGGAAGGGTCAGCAACCATGTGAGGTTCAGCGATGACACAAGAGGAGGGCCAGGGGCGGATGTGCGCTGCACCAAGAAGTACTAACAATTGTGCTTGTGGCGGCAGCAACTGGGCGGTGAAGCTTTCACCTTGTCGCCGTTTAAGCTCCACCACCCTGCCCTTGCAGTGTCAACTCTCCCCTTCAAGCCCTTCATCGAATCAAATCGGCACCACATCTTTCCAGATTTGTGTCAATGTATCTGGATGTTGACCTGCTGTTACCGGACAATGACGCTTTGTCCAGAAACGCAAGTGCATAGCGGACGGTTAAGGCGTGCTGATAATGTCAAGAGAGATCAGGGTAGACCAAACTTGACATAGGAGGAGTCCGTAAAGAGATATCTGAAGCACTGGAATATCACCAAAGATTTGACCATGGACAGGGGTGCATGGAAGTTAGCTATCCACGTGCCAGAACCATGACTTGGTTTCGATATCTTATGGGTTTCAACTCTAGCCTACCCTAACTTGTTTGGGACTGAAAGGCTTTGTTGTTGTTGTTGGTCATTAATTAGCTTGTTTGTCAAAAGGAGCGGTGTACATACATAGTAACATAGTTGCTTGATTAGTATGAAATAAAATTAGAATAGCAGTACGAACTACCTATATTTCAGTTTAGGAATAGGATGAGAGCCTAAACCATGACCATAGAAATCTCTATCACAGTGATAACTTGTTTTGGATATGCTACTCCTACATATTTGTGCAATTGATGTGCAATTAATTGTCATTTTCACGATATTACTATGTCAGGCACTAGAAGTTACAGTTTGCCGTGATGGGAAGGAATATCGACAACACTATTCTCGTGGAAAACCACTGACAACGCTAAGTAGTACCACACTGCCTGATGAATCAAGTTCTCGTCAAGGTTCATGTATCAGATTTTGGCCCGACAAAGAAAGTATGCATCTATTTTTTCGGAAAAGCTTTCTGATCTAAGCATTACTAGTTATGTTATGTTGTGTTGCCCGAATGCTCAGTTTTATTTCTTTGATGTAGTATTTACCACCACAATTGAGTTTGACTTCAGCACGATCTCTAGTCGCATCCGGGAACTTGCATTTTTAAATCCTGAGGTATGATAGTCCTTCAACTAGAAACATTGATTTGTTCTGTAGTTAGTTGTTAGTTCCAGAGATCGCACATGATTATGATTATTTCCTTCGCTTGTTTGTTACCTGGCTGATTAATGAATAATAATTGCTCTGTCAGGTTAACATACCTTGGTTATCAGATTATTGGAGTAAGTTAGTGTGTTAGCAAGATTAGGAAGAAGCTTCTATTGATATTTTATTCATTAATAAGGATATGATTCACTTCTGATTTTTATTCAGTCAAGACACTCGTACTATATATTATTGGCCTTCTGTGCTAATTGTGGAGATCAATGGAGCTGTTCCACTACTGCTGGTGATAATCCCCAAGCAACAGAGAGAAAAAAAGAAAGATTTGTTCCAATGGGAATTTTGAGTTAAATTTTGACCAACTGCTCAAACCAAATGCCTTTTGCACACCTCGGTGCATATTATGTTTGCAATTCTCTCTACATATCTTACATGCATTAAAGTGCATTCAAATTTCTGTTTGTTTTACTTGTATTATTCATTGATTTTCAGCTAGATCCTTATGCGTCCTTTTCAAATTGCAACTGGGTAGCTTGGTTTCGTATGTCATTATTTATGCCCATTATTATTATTATCTTTTTATTTATTTTGCTTTGCATGCACAACTTTCGTGTGATATTTGTTATGCTTAAAGGTAGACCTTTGGTTGATTTCTCATGTTCTGTACATCTCTCAATGCCAGCTGACAATAACACTGACAAAGGAAGAACAGGATGCACAGGTTCAACACAATGAATACTGTTATGCTGGTGGCCTGGCTGAATATGTTGCCTGGTTGAATACCGACAAGGTTTGTCTCCCACAGCATCTAGAGCTATATGTTTCATGCTGTCTCAGTTTGGCTAAGATTTCCAGATATAGAAAGTCGTGCATATATGCTATTTCATGTACTCTAGCCATTACTGCCTACAGTTTGCAGTCGGCCTAGCTAATCTTTCCTGAGTGACTCATGAAAAATAAGGGCCAGATTTATTCCTTTCTCTTGCTATTAACAGGTAACTAAAGAAAGCAATACGTGAACCTACTAATCTGCTTTACATAACACTGATTCTGACAACCATTTATTAACTCTACTCCTGGTCCCATCCAATATTATGTTGCCCACCGTATTATAGAAACTATGCTATAGACAGTGAAAAATTGAGCGTGTGCCTATGCTGAGCGGAGGCCTATCGCTTCACTTTTGGGGTAAGCGTTGAAAAAAGCGCTCAGACGCCTAGGGTTAGACACAGGAGGCTGAGGCGAGAGAAACAGAGGAGAGCAAGGCGACCTTGCGCTGCCAGATGTGGGGCTTTCTTCCCCGACCTCACCACCCATCTTCTTCCCTGACCTAGCAGCTGGATCTCAAGCTCCCCTTCCCTGCCTTGCCACCAGTCCTTCCCCCTCTTCCCCGATATGGGCTCCTCCTTGTCTAGGCTGGAGCCTGTGGCTTCTCTTCCCTAACCTCTAGCTCCTCGTCTCTCCTTCCCAACATGTTTGCGATTTTATGCTTAATACATGCCTTACATGCTCTGAAAATTGTTTTTTGGGTGCCCCTATTCCTGCCCGTACGACGTTCGTACAGAACGCTTAAGCATGCCTAGACGCGGTTTAAGCTGTCATTGCACTAAGCGGAGGCACAATGCTCGCTCAACGCCTAGGGCTTAAAAAAACCCTTGTCTATAGTTTGTGGAAGAAGTGTAATGGGTTGAATTAGACCAGTTGTGCATAGACTGAACTGATCTGTGCCTTCTCTTACTGGAGTTTTTAGAAAATAAACGGTCTACATTTTTCGTGGTTAGTTTCTCCTATCACACACTTTTCTTTGATAATCCTCTGAAGAGACTGGCATTACCTGATCCCACCCACAGTAAGGCCAGTAGAGTGCATGTTGGTTATACTAAGCCATCAGATTGGAGGCCAACTCTACTGCATATAACGAGCTGCAAATTATATTGATACATCCATAATGACCCTAACACTATTACTTTGTGCATTTTTCTTTTCCCAGAAACCCCTCCACGACCCAATAGCATTCAGAAAGGAATTGGATGGAATAATTGTTGATGTCTCCCTGCAATGGTAAAGTATATTTCCTCGGCTTGAATTTTGCTAAGAAAGGAAAAGTAGCGTGGAAAGTTAAAAATCACCATTGTGTTAGGCACTGAACTTGCTTATATATTCCATGTTCTGTGTAGCAATAATTGTGGTTTATCTGACTGAAGATACTGATAATTTGTTGTATTTTCTACTTTATACACGTGATTCTTATTTCTAAGTTTCTGATACTGTGTTCTATACTATTAGAGGTTCTAAACTGAATGTCGTATCTTCCTGAAATTTGCCACCAAAATCTGGATTACATCAGTATCATTTTTGGATTTATATTTGACCGAGTGTTAATTACAATTATTTGAACTTATCTTTCATAACTCATCAGATGTGCTTAAAGATGGTTTAAAGTATGATGTTTTCAACTTCCTGTTACCTTGCAAGTTCATATTTTTAATTTGCCATGCTAGACCTGGTGCGTTGATTTATAAACTTTGTTGAGTTCGTCAAATTTTATTAAACCCTACAACTATGCTGGACGTGCCAATTCCATTTGAATTCCTAACCACTGATTGTCTTAAAACTATTTTATTTACCATATTTGTATTCTTAAAGTGAATCAGTTTGATCTCGTAGATAAGAAATATTAATTAAATGAACCTCAAATTTCTCCCCTGTATTTATGTAGTGATGAAGATGAATTCTTACTGCACGTTATTTCCTAATTGTATGATGACAATGATCGACATATACAGTTTTAGTATGGTTCAGTACATACGTATACATCATATTCCAAACACTGAAGAATATTTTAATCTACCCCAATATATACCATAGCTTGCATGATAGCCTGCTATAACCGTGATAATTTTTCCTCCTCTTGGCATGATGGTGAACTTTACTGAATTCCCACACATTGTATTGATCTGAATCAGTTGTACATATACAGCGAGGGGCTGCCCACGTAACAACACAAGCGGGTACGTGCCTACGTGGGGGCGCCAGAGTCGGACTAGAGGTTACACACATGACATGACACACACGTACAT
>CBMN010765465.1:107-10990 GCA_000582825.1 Hordeum pubiflorum
CGGGCGGAGGGTTTTTGCTGTTGTCGTAGCAGAGTTTGTCGATGATGGTTGGCTGCGGGGCGCAGCCGGTGCGGCTTGCTTCCAGTGGGGGCGCGCCAGCGCACCCACTAGGTGTAGCCATCGAGCCTCCAGGCGACTCGAGGATGTCGGGTGCGGACGCGGGGTCCACCGACTGTGGGCGCGTTGTACGCCGGCTAGCCATTTCCAGCCGGTGCGCGCCAGCGCACCCCCTGAGTGTAGCCTCCGTGCGACTCGAAGAGTCGGGTGGAGGGTCTTGGCTGTTGCTAAAGTAGATGGTGGCATCCAGGATGCCGGGCGTGGACGTGAAGTCCGCCGGCTAGTGGGCGCGGGGCCCTACCGGGCGCGGACGGGGAGTCCACCGGCTGGTGCGCGCGGGGCCTTGCCGAGCGCGGACGCGGAGTCAGATGGATGGTGGGCGCGGGGCCCTGCCGAGCGCGGACGCGGAGTCCGTCGTATGATGGGCGCAGGGCCCTACCGGGCGTGGGCGCGGAGTCCACCGGTTGGCTGTTTCTAGTGGGGGCGCGCTAGCGCACCCGCTGGGTGTATCCTTCGAGCCTCTGGAAGAGGGAGGGTTCCCCGATGGAAATGATCGTGCAAAAGAGAAGGTTAGTCAACGCACAAATGCCAAATATTTGGTGTTGGTAGTGCAAGTTTATGCAAGGGCTGTCAACTCGATTTCGTACGAGCCCCCTTCAGTCTTTTTCATGTCCTCTCTGCTCTTTGGCTTTTGCTCTTACCAGCGGGACAGCTGGGAGCCGGTCTGTAGCTGAGGCAAAGAGTGGGCCGCAGAATGGAGTGTACAGTACTCGGACTCTGGGAGCAGACTCGATCGAGCAGATACTCACAAATGAAACGATCGTGTTGCCCAAGTCGTCTTCTCCCCGGACGTTTTTCGCGTGTGGTGACCTCCGGCTTATGCTCTCGCTTGCCGGACAGCCGTTGTGCGGTCTGTAGGTGAGACAAAGAGTGGGCCTTCAGTACCGTACACGCTACTAAGTTATCTTGTGGAAATGAACGTATCAGGCAAAACGGCTAGCCCCGGTCTGAGACTAGCTAGCGCCGAGGTGAACAGTAAAGTAGGTGAAACAAATGCTGGGTTGGCCCCGAGGGTCGCTCGGGGTATCCGTTTTTCCACGTGATGCAAAGTTGTGCGAACGGGGGCTCACATTGCTTTTTGGCGCCGGCAAGGCGGCTGTTGTCGATGACAATCGGCGCGGATTTCTACGAGCGGAGCGCGCCGGCATGTCGGCGCAGCCACTTGGTGTGGCCGTCGAGCCTTCGGCGGTCGATGGGTGTGCCAGCCGGACCGGACTCTCCAGCCGGCCCGTTGTCGATGCAGGCGGGCAGGCCAGCCGACTCTCCAGCCGACTAGTTGTCGAAGCAGGCGGGCAGGTAAGTGGACGGAGTGGTGATGCAGGCAGGTAGGCCGGCCGACCGAGCGGTGATGCGGGCAGGTAGGCCGGCAGACCGAGCGGTGACGCGGGCATGCAGATTAGTCGGTCCTCTTTTTTATTTATCTTCTCTCCTCTTTTTTTTGGTCGGATGCTCTTCTTTCTTTTTCCAGCCGGCTTGCTCTTACTTTTTGCTTTCCTTTTCCATATGTACAGCCGGCAAGAGATTGCACGGAGGCACAACCGTAGCCGGACAAAGGCTCGTGGGGCGCAGCCGAAGGCAGCTAGCCGGCGGGCAGCCAGCCAGAGCGGGGGTGCAGCCGGCGACGTGGGAAGCGGGCGCGGAGCAGCAGCCGGCCCGGGGCGACGTGGTCGCGCGTGTGAGTGCGCAGCCGGTCAAGGGCACGCGGGGCAGGGGCCGGAGCCGGCGAGGCGGGGAGGCGTAGGTGGAGGCAGGGGGCGGGGCGCGATGCGAGGGAGCAGCGGGAGGCGCGGGCCGACTGGAGCTGCGGCCTATGGGCGGGTGGAGGCGGGACCGGCCAAGTTGGAGGGCGGGCGCGTAGAGGGAGGCGCGGTGAGACGGGGTGGAGGCCCGAGCGCACAGACCGGGGCACGGAGCCGCGCGGGCGGGGCGGCGCAGGAGGCCAAGCAGCCTAGGCATGGACGCACGCACGCGAGGGCCGGCGCAAGCAGGAAGGGAACCGGCCGCGGGAGCGTGGGGAGGCGGAGGCGGCTCGGAAGCGGGAGCGCGGGGAGGCAGAGACGGTGCAGCGCGGGGGTGCGCTGGCATAGTGGAGCTGCTGCAGGAGGCAGGGCGGCGCGACCGTCGCGAGGGAGGAGCGGCGACGCGGTCCCGCGGACGCACGGCCGGCGCAAGGGCGTGACGGGGCGGAGGCCAGAGCAGCGTCTCGAGGCGGAGCCGTCGCATGTGGGCTCGCGGTCACGGAGCAAAGGACGTGACCCGCAGCGATGCTACGTGATGGTCCGGCGCGGTGCGGGCATGAGGATGCAGTGCTGGCGGGCGGTGGTGCGACGCTCGGGAGCGAGCGCTGCCGGGGCAGCGTGAAGACGGAGGCCGGGCGCAGAGCAGGAGCCATGACGCGGGTGCGGCGGCGGAGGAGGAGCAACCTGCGCCCCCAATCTTCTGGCCAGTGGATCGGTTGCTAGGGAGAGAGAGACCGAGCTCGGAGGGGGTTCGCGTTGTGGAGGCCGAAGCTCGCGGGGTAAGGCTGAGGAAGGCGTGCCGCGCAGCACCAGCAGTAGACGTGTGGCAAGGGGGCCCGCGGCGAACGCGCTGAGCAACACCAGCATGGGGAGTGGCACTGCGATGCAGTGTTGCAGCCACGGGGTAGCGGCGCATCGCGAGGGCGCCATAGGAGGCGCCGTTTGAGCTTCCTCGGGAGCCTCGTGCACCGCTCGCACGGGAGCAGCGGCAGGAGTGACGCCGCGGTTGGGGTCTTGCTCCGCCCCACACCGACGTCAGGAGAGGAGGTGGCGAGGCGATCCGAGGCAGGGGAGGCAGCTCGGTTGCGCCTGCGTGTGGGGATTTTTTTCGCGGAGGAGGAACGAGAGTTTGGAAGAAGCGGACGGGCGCGCCAGGGCCGGGCACGGGGCGACACGAGGGCATCGGAGGAGGTGCGTTGATGCGGCGATGGAGGCACCGGCCGCGCAGCGACTCGGGGGCGCCCGAAGGCCGGCATCGCGTGCGTCGCGCCGGCGCAACGATGTGGTGACGGGGATGCAGGCGGCGCAGCGACGTGGGGACGTCGGGGGGACGGTCGTCGAGGTGGTCGCGGCAAAGAGGGTCTCGCCCAGACCACGGTTCCAGTAGCAGCATGCCCCACGGTGGGCGCCAACTATCGTTATTTTCTCACAACATATGCCAGGGGGTGGCTAATCGAGGTGTGAGCAAGGNNNNCGTGGAAGATCCAGGACGGGATAGGGCAGTAGCACGAAGTGGTTTCCTAGGTTTGGGGCTCTCGCGGAGAGATAATACCCCTAATCCTGTATATATGATGATATATGCGGTGTAACTGGCAGCAGTACAGAGTTGCTCCTAGAGCTGCATTAGAGAAGGAAGAGGAGGCTAGCTCCTCCTTTCCTAGCCTCATACGTGGGGAACGAGAGGATGAGGGAGTGAGAGGGCATCCCCAGAGAGCGATGGGCACGATGCCCTTTTGTAGTGGGATGGCTTGGTGGCCAAGTGGAAGCCCTGGCCACCAAGCCAAAGTCTACCTGGCCAAATGAACCCCCTGGTGCCTCTTATAAAATGAGGCCCAGGGGACAAGTAATGGCCCACATATCCTAATACACTATTAGGAGACGACATGCGAAGTGACGCATAATGCAGGCTACGGTGCGCCACTATTGGTCAATAGTGTTGGACGCATGACGCGGCCTATAGTGTCTTCATGTCGCGTTCGACGGGACGCCGGCTAGCTGGAGGAGCCAGATGGGGAGCCAGCCGGGGAGCCGGACGGGGAGCCAACTGGAGCAGTCGGACCGGGGAGCCAGCCGACCTAGGAGCCGGCCGACCTGGGAACCTACCGGAGCGGGGAACCAGCTAACCTGGGAGCCCGCCGGATCGAGGAGTCATCCGGACCGGGGAGCCAGCCAGACCGGGGAGCCAGCCGAAGCGGGGAGCCATCCAGACCGGCGAGCCAGCCAGGCCGAGGAGCCAGCCGGACCGGGAAGCCAGCCGGAGCAGCAGGATCGGGGGGCGTTGGCCGCCCCGATGTTTTAAAATGTTATGTCGTCTCCCTGAGCCTACCCGGGGGTCATCCCGCCGACACTTGGACAACCTTAAGCTTGAACTTTTGCCTCTCCTTATCCATCTCATATCATTGTCTCCCTCGGTTCTTAAAAACTTCATCCACACAAAACTTATATAGAAATTGTGAGATGGGTTAGTATGAATAAAATTTAAATCCAAACATAACTCGTTGCAAAAAAATTGAAAATTTTGCACTTCATAATTATCAAGCAATTTATAGCGCACTCACATCAAAGGGGAACAATAAAACTACAAACATGACCAGTTATAACAATTATAATAGTAATCCATCAAACAAAACAGTTTGTAAAGACGTAAACAATATCCATACTTCCATAACTCCGAAAAAGTTATGTAAGATTAACACATCACGGAGAATTACCAAATATGTATTGTTTTATAGTTTCATAAATTTATCTGCCACTGGTGAATTGATCTCATCTTTTTAGTAGTAGGAAAAATTATGTTTCAGCATAACAACACATAAGCTTGCAATCGTAACACGGTACTGACAACACATGGAAATTTATTGAGAAAATAATAAAAATAAAGTTGTTACAAGGAGAAACAACATTCTTGACACACAAAGCAAACAAAAACAAAACATGGGTTGCCTCCCACAAGCACTTATCATTAATGCCATCCAGTCTGGCAGAACAGTTTCTGGAGAGTGTCAAGTCTTCAAATAAAACAGTTACAAGACATGGGTGCATATCAGGATAGTTTCATAGGGTCATTTAATTATCTTTCTTATTCCATCCGTTTCCTCATAGGACATGGTAATTGAAGGTTGCGTTCCTTCATGTCTATAGCTGCATTGGTCGTTCTTAAAAAGCGGTCTTCCTAGAATAATGGGACATTGAAAATACCATTATATATCCATAATAATGAAATCATGGGAGCATAATTCCTATTAGAAATAATAGACACATCATCTATTATCCCCAAAGGTTAATTAGCAGTAGAATCTACTAAATAGAAAATTAAGGAACATTCAGTCATAGGTTTTTAACTAAGTACATCATAATAAAGTTTTTGGCATGGTGGAAACCGTAGCAACTAAATCACCTAAGACATTGTCTTTAAAGTTATTAATAGTGATCGTAATAGTCGGTTCCCAACCATTCTTTATTTTCCTAGGAATAGAAAGTTCTTGTTCAAGTTTTTCTTCCCTGGATTTCAAGAGAACTTTATCAATGTGTCGAGTATATAATTTGTCATCCTCAAGGACATTAGGTGAATTGGCAATGACGCGTAAAACCACAATGACTTCAGTAACAAAACAATCATTGTAATCAAGAGTCTTTCCATCCAAATCGTTGAGATACTCACTAGCTATAGTCTTGACCTCTTGAAACCCACTTTTGGCACTATGGTGACAAGATTGAACACTCTCCAAACTTGTGGGTTTTTACTACCTAATATGATGGCCTCACCAAACCCATTTATTAATTATCATAACTAATATTTAGCAATTTACGTAATCCATCTATAAAAGGGGTTTCAATACTACCTCAAGTTTTGACCTCTCCAACAGCCCTGACACCATAAATTTTAGCATCCTTGGCCTCCCTTTCTTGTCGCTCTTTGCCTCTAGACCTAAGCATAGCTAAAACTATGATAAATCTTAAATTGTATTGATTTTAAGGACATATGTATTTCCTCTTTAGGCATGGTTCATATCTTAAGCATTTCAACAGCGTGAGCTAACTTATCAACTTTATGGGATATGGTATCTAGTTTCTCGAAATTTTCACTAATCATGGTGTTGAATTTTGTGTGTGTGGCTGTAAACTCCTTAATAAAACTCCCAAGATCATTAGGTATAATTTTATTGCATAATAATTTTGACAATACTTTCTATCATAATAACATCCAAATTATTAATATAAGCATTGTTATTAAAATTATTTCTATTAATAAAGTTTAGATCCACTTGATGGTTATTTTGTTCAACAAGTGAAGCAATAGGAGCATCCTTAGGACCACTAAGGATATGTTTATAAGTAAGCCTAGACATAATCATATCAACTTTTTAATTCAAACAAGAGATCTCCTCAACAGAATTTACAAATGGTAGGAAGTAATAATTGCAAC
Source organism: Hordeum pubiflorum (assembly GCA_000582825.1). NCBI lineage: Eukaryota > Viridiplantae > Streptophyta > Magnoliopsida > Poales > Poaceae > Hordeum > Hordeum pubiflorum. The sequence goes on from CBMN010765465.1 coordinate 6,390, forward strand.
AAGTAAAATAAAAGCTTTGATAGGGGTTGAAAGCAATAAGGATGAATGTAATGGGAGCCATAATTTCACTAGTGACATCTCTCTATAAAACATAGCATGCCATGGTGAACAAATTACATTTACGAATCAATTAAAATGCAGTTTTATAACTATGGTCATATATGAAAATTTTGCATGTAGGCATGACATTCCTAGATGTATAGATAGCTACCCAACGTGCCCCTATAGCTAATACTCCACCCTGCATCTCAAAGGTACTAAGTAAAACAGAGTAATACATTAATCATGATGACATGATGTAGATAATATACTATCTTTACCCCGCATTCATCACCGGGACAACTACGCAACTATATTTTTATCCTTAGTGGCAACAAGACAATACAAGCCTGTTCCACTTTCTGTCACGATGGTCGATTACTTGCAACATCGAAGGCAGCTAACATACATAAATCCCACTTAAAAATCGTTCATCTAGCATGGCCACTTCAAGAGTAATAAATCAGAGAGCAGAAATATCTATACATTGTGCAACAAAAAACTCATATGAATCCATTAATAAAACATGTATAGATCTGATCTAAAGTGACAACTCATCACACCGCAAAAACCACACAAGAAAAATTACATCAGATGAATCACAATCTAGTGGGCAACTCATTTGATCATTGTATTTAAGAATAATGGAGAGATTGCAAGGCGGACTACCCACACATCTACATGATAACAACAAGGTTGATGTAGATGAGCTCCATGATGAATTCCCCCTCATGTAGAGTAACGAAAAAGGAATCGAGATTGGATCTCGACAAAACAGAGAGGTCGCGATAGTGAAAAATGAAATCCTTGATAATTAGTTTGGGGGTTTTCAGGAAAATATAAAGGTGTGGGCTTCGAGAGGTGTTGGAGGCGATCCCCGTGGGGCCCATGTGCTCCCCTTGCTGGCCACATGCCAAATTCGCGTAGGTCCCTCAGGTGCCCCCTTGCTGGCTCTGGTGTTGGTTGGCTTTATCTTCTGTGAAAACTTACGGAACAATCTTTCTTTTACTTTTTTGGTCTCTGGAGAAGCGGGTTTTATGAAAAGTGAAAAAACACTGTCACTTGGCATTGAATTGATAAGTTAGTTTAGAAAGATAATAAATTGTTATCAAAACTATGTCATTATGATATAATTATAGCATGAAACCAGGAAAATTTTTATAGATAAGTTTTCAGAGAAAATGGCGGCGCAATTGGCGTCGTTCCTTCATGGAACCAGCGGTTTTTTGAGAGAAGATGAAGAAAAATTGTTTGGTAAGATGGCCACGTAATTGGCGTCGTTCCTTCATCTTCTCTGCCTTCTCAGATCGGCGATGGCGACATAATTGGTATCGTTCCTTCATGGAACCAGTGGTTTTTTGGATTCAACCTCTTGGCGGAAGCACTTGGTTTGCGGTGGAGTGGCCGGTTGGGAGCTGGCGGAGGTGTGTGTGGTGTGTGTGTGTGGTTATATGTTCGTGCGAGGCCGGTTGTCGGCCGGCAGTTTTGGGTTGTTGGGGCACTATGGAGATGCAAGCGGGTGAGACAGGTCATGTTGGCCATCCTCTCGGGACCGGAGCAGCACGCTTGCTCTTCTCTCAGATATGTCTTCTCTCTTCGGTGTCGACGAGGTCGTCAAATAGACTTGTGGTGGTCATGACCGACGCGACGGAATGGTCTCTATTTGTGAAGTTGCGGTGAAGCCAAAGTCGTTGTACAATGACTGCAATTGGCGATGTACAAGGACACGCCCGCTCTTCTCTCGGATATGTCTTCTCTCTCCGGTGTCGACGAGGTTGTCAAATAGACTTGTGGTGGTCATGACCGACGCGACAGAATGGTGCCTTTTTGTGAAGTTACGGTGAAGCCAAAGTCGTTGGACAATGAGTGCAATTGGCGATGTACAATGACGCCGCTCTTGCCGTTGATGTGCTTTTATATTTGTGTTGTATTTTCTCATCCTTTGACATCTTTGTATGTCTTGTGATGCTTGACCTAGTTTAGCTAGGCGTGTCATATTTTTTATACAGGTTTAGTTCAGGTTTCCTTCAATAAAACAAACTCGGGTCCTTCTTTGTAATGGGATTTAGCAGCTCTTCTGCTAATTTCCAAAAGTAAAAAAGTACGGGCAGACCCAAATGTGGCCAAAGTGTGAAACGTCTGCCGTTTTTGCCCAGGCGACTTTCATATTACGTACTCTCATGACGTTTATTGTCTCCTAGCTCGAGTTCCAGACATTTCGCTGGGCGGTGGGGGGAGAAAGATCCATCAAGACTTCAGCCGCATACGTGTGCATGTATGAGACTATGTGAGTGAGCTGTGTCCGTATCTTTTGTGTGACTAATGTGTGTAGCATATGCAGACAAGGATTTAAAACAATTATTTTTTGTACTTCCTATAGGTAAATCATGTATGTTGATCCTTCCCAATTGTTTTGTGGAACAAATGCAGTCAAGACTATATTAGCTGAAGTTTGTTTATTTTCTGTCAAAGTGCAATCATCCATCTTAACGGCAACTAGCGTCGAAGAAGCGCAGCGTGTGTGACCGATTCCGTCTGTATATGGCCAAAATAAGCAAGAACACAACATGTATTACACGAGAAAATAAAATAAAAAGAAGAACAGGAATTATATTTTTACCCATGTGTCGGCATGTATACGACATTAAATGATTTAATGAATTAGGTAAATCGGTTGGCCTACTAATATTTTTCATAAGCACATATTCTCCCCTTTTGTAAGTAAAAATAATGTGAGGGGCATGGTAGCAATATGTATTTGGATTGTTTTCCATATGGCATGTATGATCAACAGTGAGATCGAATGAGATTGGTACCAATGTATAGACCCTATAATAGGGAAATATTTTTTTCCAGTTTGTGCATCTTTTTCACCTATATTTCATATCTCATTTCTAGTCGGTAATCTTTCATTCTCTCTCAAATATGGATTTATTTAAAAAAATTCAATTTTCAAATATTGTAAGTAATTTAAAACCCAAATCTGTAGTGGTGTAAAAATGTATAGTAATTTACAAATAGCTTATTTAAACGCGGTATCTATGAATGTCTAATCTGATAATAGGATATACAATCCAATGTGCTTTTCAAACTGTGATTTAGTATAAGTAGTATACCCATTTGGGAAATTTTAGCTGTTGAGGAATAACTGGTTCTAAAATAGTTATCTGAGAAAACACTACTCTCCACGGATGATCCACTATCTTGTATTTTTCCTTTTCTCTTTGAATCGATCGAAGAAATAGAATAGGGAAGGGAGTGAAGAGGTTAGTCGAGTGACACTTTTCATTTTCATGTTGTCTCTTCTCGCTGCTTATAGACTATCGTGATGAAGCGTGTCATAGAGGTGGCTTCAGTGATCGTATTGTGGTTGAATCCTCGATCCAATTGACCACAGGGAAGGAGAAGGTGAGGTACACTACGACAGCAACATCGGCTATTCTCATTGCGTAGGTGAACGTAACGGGGAGAAGGAGTCTCTGTTTTTTTGGTATTTCTTCTAGATTATTGTTCACGTAAATGCATAAGGTTGATTTACTGTTTTTTTGGGTGTATTGCTCTGGGCTACAGTTCAACTATTGTTTCTGTTTATGTTTCAGGTTGGTTAGTGTTTTCTGTTTATTCTGGTGTTATTCTATTTCACTGGTTTTACCGTTTCAGTTTCTTCAGGTTTACTGTTTCAATTTATTTGGGCTATTTGTTTCGGTTAAAAATTATGGGTTTATTCGGATATTATTTTGGTTTTTGTTCGCGTAATTGTTGATGCACTGTTTACCAAGGTCGTGGTGTAAAAAGAGACAATAATTGGTCAAGGACTTGTTTTCCCATAAATTACTGTTCATGCAAATATACTGTTCCGATCTACTGTTTTGTGCCTTGGTAGCACCATCATCGAAAAAGATCGGGAGACAATCGAGGAGGCTCTACATCGGTACGGCGGTGAAGAGAAATGATGTGTAGAGAAAACTTAAATCTTAACCCATTATATAAGGACGCGAGGATGGAGGAGAGGGACAAATATACTGTTCATGCAAATATACTGTTTCGATCTACCGTTTTGTGCCTTGGTAGCACCATCACCGAAAAAGATCGGGAGACAATCGAGGCAGCTCTACATCGGTACGCCGGTAAAGAGAAATGATGTGTAGAAAAATCTTAAATCTTAACCCATTATATAAGGACGCGAGGATGGAGGAAAGGGACAGAAATAATGTGTAAAAAAAATCCAGTTTAGTTAACAACGGGTGTAGTTTTTTCTTCGAAACATTGTTCGCTGCTAGACACTATTCACTTACGGATGTACTGTTTCACGCATGGAGGATATTGTTCATACGTCATTGCCATTTAACACCACTGTTTTGGAAATTTTAAAAAATGTAAACATAAAGAAAAAGAGAATACTTCCTGCTTTAGTATATACTAGTGCAGAAAAGCCTAGCTATGGCGTGGTCAAAATGGCCTTGCTGGCGTAGACACCCGACGCCAGTAATATGGCGCTATAGTTAAAACATAGTGGTGGCGTTGGATCCTACGCCAGCAGTATATTACATGATGCTAGCGTC
>CBMN010765498.1:0-10112 GCA_000582825.1 Hordeum pubiflorum
TATCCGAGATGGTCCACATTTGTGAAGACTATCTCAAAACATGTGGCGCCAAATAAGTCATACTTTGCTAAGTGTCAGAAGGCTTGCAGGAAAAATGTCGAGGGAGCATTTGGTGTGCTCCAATCTTGATTTGTTGTTGTCCGGTACCCCGCTCTGACCTGATCGAAATCGCAGATGTGGGAGGTCATGAATTGTTGTGCCATCTTGCACAACATGATCTTTGAAAGCGAGCGGGAAGAGACAGTGTTTGAAACTGAACCATATTTCAGACAGAGACCTTTTGCAGCTGGATATGCTCTTGACTAATGAATGAGCCATTTTTTTTGCCTTTGTTTGGAAAAACAAAATATCAGCAACGGTGGCGGGAGATGGGGAAAATGGTCAACAGATGGAAAACTAAAACAAACAAAATTGCCATGCCTAGGAGGCGTACGTCCGGGTTGGGGCTTGTGTTGCTCCCTCGCTGGCGCAACCTGACCCCTATCTATCCTTGATCAGATCGACGGGACGGGACGCGACGCGAAATCTTTTGCCCTCGCCCGCTCCTTCACCTCTTTTTCCTGCCCCCCTTCTGCACCCACCCCCTCCTGTCCTGACACCTCTGCAGCGGTGGCTGTCTAGGTCCCCTCGCTAGGCTAGGCTCTAGAACCCTAGGCCACTAGACTCCTTGGCCTCTTGTGCCATCTCTCTCTACTTTACTGCCCGCCCAACCACTCTTCTGAACAGCTGATGAGAGTTGCAATATTGTTTAGGCTACTTCCAATGCATTAATGTTAAGATAAGGTGTTAAACACATTTAAAAGTTTAGCAACCAAAACTCCCAATGCGTAAGTGCTTAACTTGTGTAGCTAAGCTTATTTCATTTAATGATTTAGCTATTAAAGTTCTTAATGTATTGATAGACTTTTTTTCATTTAAGTATTTTGTTTAGGTTCACGCGCTTCTCATCGTTTCTTCATGCGTCACCACAACAATCTAGTACCTTGTCACATCAGATTTTTTTGGACAGCCAATGCATTGGGAGGGGTCTTACACCTCCACTCTGGATCGATAGATGAATCTCTGGATCTCATCACCATCACCCCCACCACACAAAGCCAAGCCGCAGCCCTTCTATAAATCCTGCACCTTCCCTGCTTCCTTCTCCTATGGTCAAGCTAAACTCCATTCATCTCACCCCTTCTACCTTGTTCCTCTCCCTCCACAAGAGTGTTCTTGATGCCTCTTATTCTTGGTTCTTGAGATGGGACACCACACCATGCTTGTGGCTTCTTTGAGTTCCCTTGCACCCGCCAAATCGTCGCAGGCAATCTCCACGGGGATAGCTTCTTTTCCACATCGATCTGTTGTTGGCTTCTACCGTGGCTTCTTCCTTCTACCCATCTCTCTCCCTCTACGCCTCGAGTGTTGTCTCGCCGTGTGTCTAGGATTTTCTTCATCCTTGTATTTTATGCGATCTTGATGTTGGAGAGGGAGATGGACTGCCCAAGGGAACGAGTGAAGCTGCCAGCATGATCTAGCTCCGAGTGATCAAACAAGAAAAGCTCGTGGATTCGAGTTCTTGTGGTCATGACTTGCTAGGTCATGCTGCGGCAGCCTCACTCCTTCCCGCCGTTGGGCACAGCTACTACTGATCTGGTGCCCGGTTCTGCAGCCTGCGCTGTGTTTCTTGCCAAGGTATAATGCTAGTCCTTTTCACCCTCCCCCGTATCTTGCACAATCGTTAGTTTCCTTTTTTAGGCATTAATTGGGCATATATTGCTATGATAAAATTCAAGTAATAGTGTAATACTAGTGCTATTGCTCCAACGATGATTGATGACTAATCAACTTGTCAGAGAGTTAGATAGCCGTTAAAGTCTTCAATGGTCCCGTTCCCTTTCTGCTAGTTTGCTGATCTTAGTGATGACAAATGCTTACTGCATTTAAATTCCACAACAAATGCTTACTGCATTTAAATTCCACACGTAATGGCTTCTACCGTAGTTGATGTAGCGTTTACCATGCATGAAATGGGTGTCATCCGAAGATGCCTGTTGTATAAATTCTCTCCTGTAATTGGACTCCTGAATGCAAGTTTCCCTAGTAAGGTACTTGTCTATTTTTTTGTATTGTTGTTAAGGTTTCTATTATCGTTCCCTTTCTCATCTAGTTGCATAGAGACATTAATTTGTGACCTGCTTGTTAGTGTAATCACCAATCTTTACCAGTTATTTGCTCCTGGTAACAGTAAGTTTCAGAACTACCTACAAGTGTTGTTCATCAGCCATTTGATCTGTTTCTCTGAAACATATTGTGATAGTTTATGCTGCTAGCCTTCTACTTTTTATCTGTCACCAAACACACAAAGTGTCAGTGGAACGACTAACTTCGTTCTTTTTTTAATACACGGATTCTTAGTTTCTATTTATCAGCTTTGAAAGTGGCAGCTCAGGGATCACAAGTAATAAGGATGAATTACTCCCAACAAGTGTTAAGGTCTTCGTTGCAGATTAAGAGGCCCTTTCTGCTGTCATTTCTTCCCTATGCACCAACAGTCCCTGTTTTTATCAAAGTAGCATTTGTGCAAAATTAAGTTTGTTTTGGCAACTCCCTGTTTGGGCATTTCGTTGTAAGTTGGCAATTTAGGGCTTGGGGTTTGCATGTTGGAATACAGTATATAGAAATCATGTTACTCCCCTTGTCCAGATATATTGGGGAGTATTTTGATTTCTTAGGAAAATATGTTGACAAAAGGTTGTTATATGAAATCTCAATCAGCATTACCTCCATAACTCAGTTCCCAAGTATACTTGACGCTTGAAACACTGATACCGTCTTGAAGATGAAACTTACAACAAAAGTATATAGACCTTAGAATACTTTCTAAATTTCCCATAAAAAACTTAAAAAGGTATTTCCAGGCAAAGTTTTTTTTTCTTTCTATAGACATCTTTAAAACATCTGGCTACTTGTAAATACAGTGTAATGGCATCAATCCTACGTCTCCCAAACTATACACGCAAAAAAAGTATTGTTTGTCAGCATCTCTTTTTCTATCAAAAAATACGTCATACAGTTACTGAAACCGTAGTGTTGATTCTTTGTATGGACATAAATTATAAACCAGCAGCACAATATGGTCGAACCATGCTGTACAACAGGTTTCACCACTGCCGTTTGCATGTGACCGTGCATATTGCACGTACCTTCTAATCGACCAAGGTTGCCATTGTCCGTTGAAGCTACCCAAATGGCACTGTATGCATGTACTGATTAATCAAGTTCTATGCAGTCTCTTCAATTGCAGAGTACCTATGAACTGGGGACAGACGGTACCACTCCCTTTCGATAGCTACATTTGAGGTCCTGCACACATACATAAATACCATACCTGTATCGCTTATTGAGCTGTGTTGATCACATATTTGTGCGATCATTTTATTGGGTTTTAACGGATTGAAAAGCTTTGAACCGAAAAAATGTAGAAAATTTATGGTTAAGAAAAATAAAATAAAAATGGTATGACTTTATAATTTCAAAGGATTTAAACAGCATAGATTAAAAATAAGGTGTAGAAAATGCTTAGCTTTTCTGGTTGTTTTTAACCCTATATTATACTCCCTTCGCTCACAAATATAAGATGCTCGCTCATCTATGATTGTTCATACTAAAAATTCCAAAATATCTTATACTCCCTCTGTACGAATTACTTGTCGCGAGAATGAATGTATCTAGACATATTTTAGTTCTAGATATATTCATTTTTATTTATTTCTATGACGTGTAATTTTGGACCGAGGGAGTATTTGTTGCGAAAATGATCTTATTTAGACATATTTTACTTCTAAATATATTCATTTCTGTGATGAGTAATTTTGGACGGAAGGAGTATTTGTGAACAGATGAGTAAATTGGAATCTAGTTCCGTTCCCATGCAGAGGGCTTGTGTATTATCAGTTTCCATAGGAGAGCAACTAGTACAATGCCAGGCAAAATTCCTAGAGATGTGGTTGGGTTGAGCTTAGCTCGAATGTCTCTTTGGCAAAACGTAGGAATAGCAATAAATTAAAGCATAAAAGCATAAGAACAGGGCTGGATGCAATTGCACAACATGGAACGTGAAAACACATTAATTCTACTAACTTGCGTGTTTGGTTAAACTAAGCGAAAAAAGCAGGAATCCTACCCACAATCAAATAAAAGTGAAAACTGCGTGAATTCTAATATTATTATGTCATTTACGGCTCTTCTCTCGTACTCCCTTTGTTTTTATTTACTTCCCATGTTATCTTTCTGTCGGATCAAACTTTCTAGACTTTGACCAAGTTTATAAGAAAATAGCATTCACAATACCAAATCTATTTTATTAGAATCATCATTCAATATATTTTTATAGCATATATATTTTTTATTGTGAAAGTTTAAACTATTTTCGTAAACTTGGTCAAAGTTTACAAAGTTTGACCTAGATCAAAACTAATATGTGGAGTAAATAAAAACAGAAGAAGTACTATACCGTAGGAATTTTGATAAAATAATTCCAAGTGAATTGGATAATATGTGTTCTTCCTTCTAATGAAACACATCAGTAAGGAGAAATTCAAATTACTAAAGTACGCACGTTTTTTCTGCAAAATTACTCTTCATTGCTCAATATTATGGCTTACAATCTCGTAATACCGTATCTAAGATCTCCTCAGGTGCCGGACAAGCCAAACCATGTTTTGACCCTGAGTTCTACCAAGGTTTGCCATAGCATGACTAGCACAATTGCTGTTACGACGTATATGTGTAATAGAAGAGTCTCGATTCACCTACTTTGCTTGATCTCCCGAATGGTAAACAAATATTTTGACAAGTTGCCCCCAACACTCTTCAACGTGGACACAACCTCCAAACAATTAGCTCAATATCAGTGCGTAGATTACTCCATTGCAAGGCCAAATCGACCGTTTCTCGAATAGCAAGAATTTCTGCCTCCAAGACATCCTCACAGTTACCCCTCAGAAAAAAAGGACATCCTCAGTCAACTATATGTCTGCAAGAGCAAAAGATTATGCTGCTCAAATGGTCTCGAAGCACCATGCCAGTCCCTTCCATCTCATTAGAGCATCTACAAGTGGATCTCTTATACCCGTCTCAAACGTCCGGCCAAGCCGTCCGGTCACAAAATTTTGACCTAAACGAGCTTCCTCAAACGCCCGGGTTGACGGGCAGCCCTCATATCCAGCCCAAATATGAGGCGGATATGGACGCGCCTGGACACGCCTGCCATGTCATACCCGACAACCCAACCCCGCCGCAAAATTGCACCAAATCCTCCAAACCCTTCCTCCTCCTCCTCTCATCGCCCTCCAACCTTTCCCATGCTTGAGCCCTCGTCGTCCTCCACCTTTGCTCCCCATCCTCACCACCGGTCTCGATCCGCCCCCATAGATGTCTTCCAACCAGTCCCTGACCGCCGCGACGGAGGCGCAGTCCGCCTCGTCCGTCGGCGTCCCTTTCCCCGCAACGTCTTGCAAGGCGGAGAACTTCGCCCGAAAGTTGCGGCATCGCTGGCAGCGATAGAGGGAGGCGGCGGCGTCGCATGGAGGTGCAGATATGCTTGAGGAGCTATCTCCCCCGCCACACCTGGCGCCCCGCACCCCGTCCATCCGAACACCGATGTCGATGCGGCCTACGCCGTCCGACATCATTACGACATAGGAGGATTCGACGGGCAACTGGGCCATTCCGGACAGCTTTCGGCCCATGCAGTTGCCGACGGTCGACGAAAGTGACTTGCCACAGCTCGTCCGGAAGCGAATGAGCATTGGCACCGGCGACGCCCGGGCTGCACTCGACATGTTTGACGGAATGACTGAACAAGAGCGGGTACATTTTGTTTGCTCCTGTCCAATCAAATATTCAATGTTTTGCATAGACCACTAGTTCGGACATGATGAATTCTTGTAAACCATGATCATCTAGGAGGCGTACATGTCAAGCATGATCAATGAAGATCCGACCGAAATGGAGTATGAATTGGAGGCCACCACCGCATTTGAAGTGTGGACAACATCCGATCCCAATCCGAGCAAGAAGAAGGGCAATATGACGAAGGCAAGAGGTCTGGCTTTCTCAAGATTTGAGAAAATCTTTTTGATCAAAGCTTGGTTGGCCACAACAATGGATCTAATATGCGGCACCGAGCAAAAGGGTAACACGTATTGGGAGAAGATTCGGAAGGAGTATCACAAACAAAAGGAGTATGTGGAGCCGCATCCTATCATGACCGCCCGCAATATGGCATCTCTCCAACATCGATGGAGGGGTCATTGGGGAAGTGAACAAGTACATCAGCTACTACGTACAAGTGACCAAACGTCCACAAGTGGGATGGGAGTGGCAACTCACGTAAGCTCAATCGCCTCATCTTGTTGTCATTTGAATATGCTTCTTGTGTTTGCATTCTTGTGCTCATACATATGTTGTTTGTTAGAAGGCGATGGCGGCCATTTTGTATCAGGAGTTGGAGAAGAAGCCGTTTGCTTTTAGTCATTGTTGGATCATATTGAATGGCAAGCCAAAGTGGACACAAGTTGTGGCCGGTCTCAAGGCCGGCAAGAAGAGGAATGATGGCTCAAGCTCCTACAAATCCATTGGGTTGGATGATGAAGAGGACGACGTTGTCGTCACGAATGGAAGAGCCATCGTGTCAAAGGATAACCAACAAGTCATGTGAAACAAGTGAAAGAAGGAACGAATTGCGCGTGACGCCACGGCTACAAAAATGTCGTTCACATGGACGAGCATTTTTTCGATGAGGGAGGACAAGAAGGAGGAGATGTACAAGCTCATGTGGGATGCGCAAAAGCAGAGGATGGATTGGGGCCGGAGGAGGGCGGAGAAGAAGCTGGAAATTGAGAGGGAGAAGATCGAATTGGAGAAGCAAGAGGCGGCGATCAAATGGGAACTCGAGAAGGCCAAGAGGCGGAGGATGCCAAGATCATGTTGGCGGACGACACCCATATGGATGAGCAGACAAAGAAGTGGCTTGCGGAGAAGAAGAAGCAGTTCAACGACCGTAGGACGCACGAGGCGGCAAGGGCGGCTGCGGCAGCGGATCATGCGACCAGGATGTAGGCGAAGCAGACAACCCGGATGCAGGCGGAGCTGGCTGCCCAGGTGAAGCAGGACGAGAAGGCGGCATGGATGTCCGCGTTCGGTCAATGATCCGACATGCATCCGTTCTCGTTCGGACATTGATTTCATTTTAGCATGTTTGGTTTGTTAAACTATTGTTTGATTTGCTTTGTTTTGAACTGTTGAATTCGGACAATTTGTATCGAATGATGAACGCGTATACATTGTATGAATTTAAGAATTGGTATTCGAGGTATGTAGATGTACGACGCAACATAAAAGTGACCGGCGAACGCTGTCCGCGAACATGTTTTGACGCGTCCACGGGTGTATAGAGGGCCGGTTTTAACAAGTCCGGTCGTAGATGCTATTATCCGTGTTGAGCTTCACCCGACCTTTGACTTGGGGGCAGCCAGCGGGGGAACTCAGTTTCGCTGATTTTGCGTGTGGCCTGTATCAACGGGAAGTATTGGTTGACAGCCATCTTGCCCTTAATAAAATCTGCGTTGGGGTCTCATTCGTTGGATCTAAATGTCTTCATAAGTAAGACAGCTAATAAAGGATCAAAACCTTATAAATTTCGTACGAAACCTTTTCAATCCGAATGAAACCAAGAACATCGCATCAGACCAAAACGACACGCAAATTCTAAAATTAAGAAATAGCAACGTGGGAACCGGTATCCTGTCACTGTGCGTGTACGTACGGCAGGAGCAAGACAAGAACTGAATGTAAACAGCTGTATGCATGCAACGGGAAGGGCGCATTTATTTGTCCTGTCAGCGATCAGTTTGCTTCTTTTCTTTCGCCCATTTCTCTGATCTGAATTGATGTAAATTTCACGTGTCAGTGCAGCGCGATCAGTCACATGCTTCCAGCTCGATCCATCGATCTCGATCGCCTTCCTTGATTTTACCGCTCCGTGATGCAGGGGCCGTACCGCCTATGTTTAATCAATTTTGTTTTCGTCTTTGTCAGCTGGAACGGAGTACAGTACATTTTATTTATCGGCGCTGACCGGTAAAAGATCGTTAGTCAACTGTATAAACTGTCGTGAGTTTGGACTTGGGTCGTTTGGTGGTGACTAAAGGACATGTGGACCCTCAAACGGCAACTATCCGGACCGTATAGGTATGTATCGGTTCATCAAGCCGTATTTTTTTTAAACCCGAGATAAATGTGTGGGTGTTTGCAGAAGTACCAACGGTAGACACGTAGGCTTTCGACGTACGGTCCATCCAAAATCCTTCCTGGATCCGTCACTCCATTCTTCTTGGTCAAGATGAAGATGATCTCATTTTTTTTTCCAATTTTCTGTCTTGTCTCCGCCGTCGTTCCACCAACCCGTGGCCACGCCACACCCTGCCGCCTCTACGTCTTGGTCACCTTCAGCGTTTCATCCGGGCTTCACCCCGCTTCTCCTCCGTCGTCGTTCCACCCCTCTCCTCCAACCGCCCCGCCAGGTGCCATCCGCTACTGCTATACTCACCATGCCCAACAATTGTTCGGTGAATTGTCGGAGCGAAAAATGTTGTTCCTTTTTCTTTCAAGCAATGGATTTGGATTTGGAGTACATATACAAGCACTACATATGAGCACTATGTTGAGTCGTCCAACGGTTCGTCCGACAAGGAGGACTATACGTATGAGACGGTGATGATGCAGGTGGCCCTTCAAGACACGGAGCATGCGGATGTGCATGTTCTCAATTTCAAGGGTTCCACCAAGGGTCATCAAGTCCTCAACCGCAACAGGGCGTGCGACCATTTGACACTGATGGACGACTACTTTGCCCCGATGCACTCTTCGCCAACCATTTTCGCAAGACTGTTTTCTATCATTTGTACCATGGCGTCTGGTCCTATGATGACTATTTCATCTTGAAGAAGGACGCCATGGGACGGATTGAGTTCTCTGGTACCAGAAGTGCACGGTCGCACGGTGGATGCTTGCATATGGCATGGCCACTGATTCGTGTGACAAGTACCTACAGATGTCTGAGAGCACATGCGGAGATGCCATGGTCAGGTATGCAATTGTCGTGGTCGAGGTGTTTGGACCTCGGGACCTGAGAGAACCAACTAGGCAGACACCGAGCGGTTCTTGGCAATCTCAAAAGCAAGAGGGTGGCCAGGTTTTCTTGGATCTCTTGACTGCATGCATTGGAAATGAAAGAAAGGCCAAAAAGCTTTACAAGGGCAATATGAGGGTCATGTTAAGAAGCCCACCATAGTTCTTGAAGCAATTACATCATATGATCTTTGTATTTGGCATGCCCAGGCCTCAAAATGACATCAATGTGTTGCAACGATCACCATTGTTTGTGAGGCTGACTAAAGGAAAAGCTCCTCGTTGCCACTATACTGTCAATGGACATGTGTACAACATGGGCTAGTATCTGGTTGACGGTATCTATCCTCTGTGGGCTACCTCTGTCAACACCATTTTTAACCCTATTGGCCAAAAAAAGTCTCACTTTTCTCAAAGGCAAGGAGCAACTAGAAAGGATGTCGAGAGGGCATTTGGAGTTTTGCAAGCCCGTTTTGTAGTTTTGTGTGGACTTGTTAAACAATGCGATCCACGAACCTTGTGAGAGGTGATGACATGTTCTGTGATCATGCACAACATGATTGTGGAGGATGAGGGTGAGGATGTTGTTGTAACTCTAGAATTTGAGAACATGGGTGATCCTATAGAACTTCCAGACTAGAATCCGGACACATTTGAAAAGTTTATTCAAATGCATCAACAAATTTGACATCGAGCAACTAGAGAAAGGTCTTATTAAGCATCTGCGGGACGTTAAAGGGGACATCAATGTTGGAATGTAATATTTGCACTTTTTAAAATTTGAACTACTACGGCATGCGACTATTTGAATGTTTGTAGTCTATGTATGCGGCTACTTGAATGTGCAGACTTTTTTAAAAAATTAGGGAGGCCGGATGTATGCGGGCAACGTTTGTCGGTGTACTAAGAAACGGGCACTAGTAGAAAAAGGACCT
>CBMN010765508.1:0-11982 GCA_000582825.1 Hordeum pubiflorum
GATCCCCGTCGCCACAGGGCCTCGCCGGTGAGGAGAAATCCTCTGTCCATCTCGTATCTTTCGCCGTCCGTCCTTGTTTCCGGCGACGGCTTGGGCAGCCTCGGCTCCGTCACCAATCTCTCCACATCCTCAGGTAGCGCGCCCAATTCGTCGCTCTAATACAGATAGATTGTGCTTTTCTAGTTTGGACTAGTGTTACCGATGCTTGATGCGGCCGTTAGCCTGTTGTTACTTTATGGCCCATGTGTTGGTAACATTCGCTAATTACATGGTATACATTCTATGCACTTTCGGTTAGATGGAATTTTTCCTGATATGTAATCCCATCTGCTGCATCATATGTTGTTACATACAGTATTTATTAGATGGTGTTGTTGGTGCTGCACAAACGTGCAGGAAGGATGGATTGTACCATCAAACAAAATGTATGGAAAAGATTCTTGAGACCCAAATATGAGCAGTTACTGATGAATTCCTCCATTCCTCAGTGACAAATAAAGTAACTTGTTGCTGTGGGAAATTGCTTGGTCAAGCTAATGTTAATATTCATGCTACCTCCCCCTCTGCTGTTTGATTATTATTGTCCAGCACCTTTTTTTTTTACCTTTTTTGCAGACATATTTTGCCTCCCGGTTCTTCATTTGACATTTGATCTTTCTGAATGCTAGTGATTCTTGGCAAAATGGATCCTGAATATCTGAGTGAATCAGAGGAAGAAGATGATGATGAGATGATGCTACTCATTTTGCCAGCCTTATATCTATCTTCCACCGGGTACGAGGCAAAACGTACACGATATCGCAGTGGCGCACAATGGATATGCAAAGTTCTTGAAGATGACCGAGGCCAGGGCTATGCAAAACTTCGGATTGAACCTCATGTTCTCCGCGAATTTTCACAATATGTTAAGTCAAAACATCTTCTGCGCAACACAAGAGGCGTTTCTGTAGAAGAGCAAATCGGCATGTTTGTGTACATGCTCTCGCGAAATGCTAATTTTGACCAGTTAAGTGATAGATTTGAGCGCAGCAGAGAGACTATCCATAGACATATCAAGGCATGCTTTGATGCGATCGTCTCACTGAAAGGTGACTTTGTGAAGCGTCCTGGTTCTAAGACTCATTGGAAAATATTATCGGATCCGCATTACGGGCCTTACTTTGAGGTAAGTGCGTGTAACTTAAGGTTGCATATTTCCGTAACTTGTATGATTTTCTGTTACATATCAATTACTTATTAGATGTTTTCTCTTGCAGAACTGTATAGAAGCAATCGATGGAATTCATGTCCCGTTGACAATATCAGATAGGGAAGCGGCTCCATATCGAAATAGAGAAGGATCCATTACTCAAAACGTGATGCTTGCTTGTGATTTTGATCTCAATTTTGTCCATGTGTCCTCTGGCCGGGAAGGGTCTGCATCTGATGCAGAGGTCTTGCATTCTGCCGCTGAATCTGGATTTCAAGTTCCAAGAGGCAAATACTATTTGGTAGATGGGGGTTATCCGAACAGTCCTTCCTTTCTTGCTCCTTATAGCGGGGGTCCCTTACCATATTGAAGAGCAGGAGCAGAGAAGTTGCCACGCAAGAGACTACAAGGAGCTGTTCAACCTTCGTCATGCACAACTGCATGGCCATATAAAAAATGCCTTAGGTCTATTAAAGATGAGATTTCCAGTTTTAAAGGTGGCGACTCTTACCGGTTAGAGACTCAACTGAAAATTCCAGCAGCGGCAGTGGTGTTGCATAACATAATTCAGAGACAAGGAGACGCTGAAAGATCTTCAGTTAACCAAACAATCCCAATCGATATCCGTGAAAGTGGGGATGACGTACATGGCCATGATGTTTCAGCACTCAGCAATCAGCATGACACGGGCGATGCTTTAAGAGATGACATTGCAAAGAGGATGTGGGAAGATTACATAAGAAATATATGATTTTTCATATTTTTCACGTACCAAAGGTAAAAGGGGAGCAAGGATGTACAAGTCCTCTAAAGCCTTTGGGGTTTGCGTAGACTGACACAAGAGAACGAGACGGCCTGAAGAAAGGATCAAATCAATGGGAAACAATCCTCAATTTCGATGTCGCATGATGCTTCTTGTTTCAAGAATGCTTCATATTGGTACATTTTTTTTCTTCTTTCCTCTGAATCAAAACTCCAATATTTGTAGTATAGTTGGGATTGGACGTGTTAACGCGGATATGACTGCCTGGTCTGACTCTGCTTTTGTTGCTGAGGCTTCAAGACATGTGTCAGCAGCAAAGTTTTGGTTGACCCCTACTTTCTTTGCAATTCTTATCGTCGATCAGTGTATTCCGATTGCTGTTCTATTTTTCTTCTTCTTTTCAACACAGGCACTACCAAACTTGGCACTTGCCTCTACGTAAGAAATGTGCAACACAAGATTGGCCTGTAATGATCAGTGCGAAACTGTGTATTCCTTTCTTTTAAGGCGAAGTTGTGTATTCTGAAGTAGAGTTGAGACCATATCAGCTAAATACAGTGGTTCACATCGCTCTCTTGTCGCGCACATCATTTTTTTGGGCAAGTTCGTTTCTATTGATTTTGCAGTCACTTTGGTGAGCTTCTGAGGTTTTGCTTTTAGTCTCTGGCATGACATTTGGATGAAACTTGACAGCAGTTTTATATAAAAAGCATATACAATTTTCATGAGCAAATAGTCTTTGGACGCGACTATCTGGGTTATATACAATTTTCATGAGCAAATAGTCTTTGGACGCGACTATCTGGGTTATATACAATTTTCATGAGCAAATAGTCTTTGGACGAGTTATTATACTCATCTATGCAGATACCAGCGGAAAACTACACAACTCGATGTCAATGAGAGCTCCTCGGCATTTTGAGTTTCGGGCACATGTTCTTATCCAAACCTAGCCGGGGTGATCAAACTCCAGATGCTACATGGAACTGCCTTCAGCTACAGTAACGAAATATTCTGGCAGATGTGGCATGTGATGCAGGCCCTGTAACACAAGATGCATAAAATTGTCCACCAAATATACCGTATCCTAAAAAAGTAGAGTGTACCGTACCCAAACTACATACAACAATTATGTTTAAAACTGACTGGATACTAACATTAGGGGGGAAAAGGAAATAAATACAAATTGTTGACCTCCAAAGTATCTCTCTTATTTTTCATTTTTTTTTCATCTCAATCTGGGGAGTTAGCATGGCTAAGTTTTTCGGCAAGTTGTGTTAACAGCACATTTCGGAGTTCCTCCCTACATTGATAGCCAGGTTGAAATTGCCAACAATATGGCCATAGTTCCCAGACCATACATTGCAACAACATCAGAATTTTTGCCTTCCAGCTGTTCAAGCAGGACCTCTGTCCATCCATGGGACCTTAATTGTGCTTCCTGGATGTCATGATAAACAAAGTGTTAGTCCCTCATTTTTTATTTTTTTGCAGAACTTACTAAAACTCACTTTAATCTCTTCGATGTTTGATCTTCTTGCACTAGCCTCATTATGTAACATGACATCGTCGAGTATATTATCCCTGGTAGGAACAGGGGTATCTGCATCATGTGCAGCTAAGAAGCCTGTGTAGGCTGAATCAGTGTGGATAGTCTTCATGACCGATCCAAAGAAATTTGTCACTGGGACCTGGTTAAAGACAGAATAGGAGGAAAATAGGGTTAGTCGTGGACAACAGAGCAGCCTTTAGAAATAGATAATATCTTGCCGTTACCTCGTTTAAGGCACGCTTGTAAAGATCCATTCGATAATATGCAGTAGACAGCAGCATGGAAGGGTCGTATGAGTTGAAAAGACTGGAACGTAAAACGCAAGGTTATAACACCACATGATGAACACTGGATGCTAATGTGGAGAGTCACCCAGCTACATATTCTTTAGAAATATAAGATTGCATCTAGCTGAGTGCTATTGCACGTAATTTAGAATAGAGGGCACCAATGGCTCTTAGTTCTAAGTGAACACAGAAAACAGTCAGCATTAAATTTAAAGTTCACTGCAATCTGATTAGCCTGCAGTTACAAGCCATGGATTTCAATTATTGTATATAAGTTCGAAAGAAAGAACATTGATACAGAAAGCACCCAAATGATGCAGACCTTCCTTTCACATCATATCACATAGAAATTGGAAAACTGAACACGGACATGAACTATATCTTAATATAGAAAACAGTGAAACAAAATGTACAACACAGCTAAATCATCACCTTCACTTGGCATAACACAAAGTTCAACACCCAACCACCAAAAAAGTAAATGGTCGTTTTATTTCAGTAATTACATCACAGTAAGACATAACACAAAGTTCAACACCTTGTCATGCAGATAACTGATGAACTTTCAACCGATATACATAATCCAAGAGAATAACATGTAAAGTATAATTTACCTGTTCAATGAAGCATTGCTATACATGTTCAGCTTCTCAAAGAAAGCAAGTGTATGGAAGGTAAACCTATCCACAACAGAAACACCAATCTGCCACCAGAAATATTTAACATTAACCAGCTTCATGACAAGTAATAAGGTATAATAAGTTTGCAAATACTATGTTCTCACATCTGAGTCAAGATGGTGAGAGTAAGAGTTTTCCCCTTTCATGCTGCTACCAATCGCCAAAACGCCAGGTGATTGAAGCTGTATATATTAAACATATCAGGTACAGCCTTTAGACACAATTTTCAGATATAGAAAAGCCGAAAGGGTGAAGTCTACTCAAGCAGAGCAGATCCTTGTCTGAATCTATAATTATGTGAACTATTATTCAAATCATGAAACACAAGTGGTTAGCATACCATTTGCGCAATAGCCATATGCAGCATTTGCCACTACTATATGCCAAACAGCTATTTCGTAATAAAAAGGTAATGTGAATCGACAACTAATAATGTTACAAAGTGTATATGTCATGTGGAGAACAAATACAGAAAGATGAACTCGGAGCTAGTTGTGTCAAAAGTAAATAGCATAGATGTACAACATGCTATAGTTTGCGCACTTGCCAACAAATATATCAACATCTGTGATCTGTACCCAAAAGGTAAAAAACATTGGACAGTTACAAAATGAAATGGATACTATATATAACAGTAATTCAGTATGTGTCAAGACAAACTTGTGGCAACTAGAAACAAACCTGTGAAAACAGAGTAGCAGCCTGGCAGGTATCTACCATTATCAACAACTCTTTAAATCTGAAAGGAAGACAAAGGTGAAAAGGTCAAAACTAATGAACCCCAGAAACGAAGGGGCACAAGCTAACATCCAAATGTTGATAATTAAACAATTCAACCTATGCTTCTCCTTCATTTGCTTTACTGCATCTGCTAAATCATGGCTCTGAAGTTCTTCGTTATCTTGGAATTTCAAAAATTCATCTCCACCATGCCCAGTCATGTACAAAAGAATATGGCTTCCTTCATCACTTAAGAGACGCTTTGATCTTGGTACAGCACTGTCATGTCTTCCAGTCAAAACTCGCAAAAAGTTTTCAACTGTAACCTCGTAACCTCGGTAATCAACCTGTCATTAGAAAACCAAAAGAGTAGCATCAGCATACCAAGATCAGATATTACTTTTTTATATAAATATCAGATTGCATAGCATTATTAGTGGACAACTTAGAATTGCCAGCTGCCAGCTTCCGTAAATGACCTAACTGGCCATATTAAACTGTGTAGAGTGCCTTAAGTATCCATCGCTTTGCAACATTTGACCATCTTTTAGGAGGTGTTATTTCATAGTATTATCAATGAGAAAATCAAGATTGTATTGCAATATATCAATCATATGCCTATGGGCGTCTACTGACTGAAAAGAGGTCAAATAGTCGTAGTGTCATTTACTGTGGGTATGCATGCTTAGATATCATCAACTATTTCGTAGCTTTGGTACCTCAGGTACATCATGGGCTTGGGGAAATATTGCACCCGGGTGGTTATCAAACAACAATATGAATTCAGCAGCAATATTTTCAGTGTAAAAGAGATTCACCTCAACATTGTCACCATAAAGATTAAGCTGGTGATTCTCATTGTTGAACACTTGGGCAGGATAATTGTTCCGAGAATTACAAGCCATATCATCAGCCAACATAAGTATTATCCGCTCATCAGGTATTCCTAATCTCTTAACAGTCCTGGAAAAAATGGTATATTCAGTAATAAGGAATAACCTTACATACGACATTGATTGACAATTGCATATAATGGGATAATATACTAAGTATACTACCTGTACAAAGAGAGCGTGTTGGCCATATGTCTATAATTAAACCTGCATAACATTTCAATAATAGGTCAGAATTAAGTGACAACAAGGATAAGCAGCAGAACCCAACATCAATGAGACAACATAAAAGCATAAGCCACATATTCAAATGCTATAGGTAGAAGGGAACTAAACATGCATCTCAAAGGGAAAACTGTTAAAACATTGGCTGGTATTAACACAACTACAATTGTGTATATTCGATTCTTGGCATACTTCCCCTGTGTATTCGAGAAAAAAACTACAATTGTGCATGTGTTCATACCAAACTGTTTGTTTGAAAGACACTTGTGCTCACCGAACTTACATCATTACAGTTCAAACATTTTAAGTCATCATCATCATTATTATTACTACACACCCATAGATAGATCGAATAAACTCCGTTCAATTATCAGCTGTACAACCACTGAGATCTCCGGTCATACTGACAGATCCCTGATGAAGTTATAGGGCAGGAGAACTCATATGGAGCTTCAGGGCAAATGTTCGCCAGCGTGATGACCATTAGACTTTGCCCAGGCTGTACGAACAGGGTGGCTCTGCCACTGATGACAATAATAAACTATGTCGCAATCAGAAGAATAAGGCACTAGAAATGGATTCCAACCAATGAGAAAAAACTAATCGAAATACTACTTAGCAAACAGGGATGCGCAAACTCGTCAACACACTGGCGGATGCAATCTACACCAATTGGATCCGCGCGCATGCTACATTTGGCACAGTGAACCTGAATCCACTACAGCTGCATTGATCCACAACAATGGGGACGCACAGCCAACTCTAGCGTTGCGGTAGGTAGGCAGCAACGAGCGGCGAGGTGACGGAGTGGCGCAGACATGGCATGATAGAGGAGGTCTCACTCACCAGAAGCGGGATGTGCAGACGAGCACGGCCCAGTTGTTGTTGTGCACAGCGGCGGGAGACGACGCCGCCGGGGGCGCGGCGGAGGAGAAGGTGAGGAGCACGAGCAGCGGCAGCGTCTTGAGGAGGAAGAGGGGAGCGGGGCGTGAGGTCCCGGGGCCACATCCGGCGAACGCCATTCTCGCCGCCGGAGAAGTGCGCGGGATCAAGGAGCTGCCCTGAGCTGACGGCCGGAGGCGGGGCGGAGCAGAGGTGGCGGGGGCGTCGGCGTCGGCGTCGGGTGGGGAAGAGGTGGTAGGCGTCGGCGGTGCCGTAGGGGTCGCGGGGCCTCACGGTGCTACCGGCGGCGACGAGGCGCAGGCTACCCGATGCCGGGATCCATGGGGGAGGGGGCGGCGGCAGATCCGCTAACGTGGTGAAGCAAAGTCACTCGGCCACAGTTCCCTGACTTTTGTTCCATCCACAACCGTTAGATCAGAAATGAAAGGAGCAGATTGCCTGTGGCATTAAATCTGAGTCCGACGGTGTGTACGAATCCGTACTGCGTCCTGTGGAGCAATCAATCCGGGGCAGCTGTGCTACTAGTGCGAGGCGTACGCAGAAAAGAAAGAAGCGAAGTCAGTTATTTTTTTTATTGTGTAAACCTCTAACATTTTTTTTAATTGTGTGAAATAAGCGAAATGTTTATATTTGAAATGCGAGAAATTAGTTTTTTGAATTCCTGAAATCAGTTTTCTAAAATGACTGATTTTTTAGAACGGGCGAAATCTATTTCTTCTATAAAGTGAATCTACCTTTTTGTTATATAGAAAATGTTTTTTTTAGAAGAGCGAACATTTTTTTGGAAATGAGTGAAATATATTTTTTCCGCGAGTGAAATTTTATACCTCAAATGAGCAAAATCAGTTTTTAAAAATGTAATTAATAATTTGAATTTAATGGAATTGCTATTTTAATGACTGGCCTTTTTTTGAATTGAGTGAAATCAATTTTTTTTTTTTTGAAATGAGCGGATTTATTTAATTGAGTGAAATGAGTTTTTTTTTTAAAGGAGTGAAATCTATTTTTTGAATGAGTGAAATATTTTGTTTGGTTATAGTGAAATCGTTTGGTTGAGAAGAGTTTTTTTAATAAGTTAACCCAGTATTTGGATATAAACGAACATGTATTTTGACATGAGCGAAATGCGCTATCTGAAACAAGTGAAAATCAGTTTTTTTGTGATGAGTGATTTTCTTTAATGCAGTGAAATCAATTTTGAAATAACTGAAATAATTTTCTGGAATTGAATGAAATTAGTTTTTAAAATGGTTCAATTGTTTTTGGAATTTTGTGAAATCAGTTTTTTTTGTAATTAGTGAAATCTACAATTTTGAAATGGGTGAAATCCGAATTTTGAATTTTGTGAAATCTATAATTTTGAAATGAGTGAAATCAGTTATTTGATTTGATTGAGACTATTTTGTGAATCTAGTGAATGGGTAGTTCTTTAAAAAAGTGCAATCTATTTTTAAACGATTAAATATTTTCTTTGATTTTAGTGAAATGAGTTTTTCAAAAGAGATATTTTATATATATAATGAGTGAAATCTCGTATATGAGATGAGGAAATCCAATTTTTTGAAATGAGTAAAATAATTTTTTTGAAATGGGGGAAATCAGTAATCTAACTTTTTGAAATGAGTTAGCACTTTTTTTTTAATTTTTCTGAAATTAGTAAAACAATTTTTTGAACTTAGTGAAATCTATGTTTTTGAAATGAGTGAAATCAGGTATTTGAAATGAGTGAATATTATTTTTTAATCTAGGGAAATCAACTTTTTTGAAAGGTGTGTGAGTTTTTTTTTGTGAAATTGGTTTTTTGAACGAGCAAAATCTATTCTAGAATGAAGTGAAATCAGTTTTGTAAATGAGTGAAATCGGTGTTCTGAATTGAGTGAAATGATGTATTTCAGTTGAGTGAAATTAGTTTCATAATTTGGGTGAAATTATTCCGTGATTATAACACAAATAAAATGATGTATTTCAAAAGATATGATCCATTCACAATGTCATGGAAAATAAAATGCAAGTCTTTAGTTGGAGGGCGACAATTTTTTGTCCATGCACCCATCCATCCTTCTCTCCTCTCTCACTCTCTTACTTGACAACAGTTGGGTCATTGTGGGCCTTCTTAGTTTGTATTATTATGTATTTAGTCGAGAAACCTATTGACACCTTATATAGGATTAATAAGCTACATGTGACTCACACATGGGAGTTTAGATAACCAAAGTACGACCAAGTATTGACATACCAAATTATAATAGGCTAAGTTGTATATTCAGAGTCACATTTGCATTAAGTATAAGATGTAGATTTGATTAATGGCATTCATCTCACAGAAAATTGAATTATAGTTATAGAATATTCTATGACTCTGTGATACATACTACACAAAACTCAATTTAAATGCATAGGAATAGCCAAGTACTCTATTTAGAAAGTTAAATGGATTTAAGAATATGTTGCCTTAGCCTTGAAGCAAAACAAAACCGTAAAGTAAAAAATGATAATTCTTTTGGAAGGAAAAGAACTTGACAACCTAATGTATGAAATATTTTAGAATAAATGAGAAGTGACATTTTTTTGCATATTGTGCATAGTAAATAATAAAATTAAATAGAATGACAATTCTTTTAGTAGAGAAAAAATAGAGAAATAAAGTATGGAAGTGTCACAATGAAGACAAAGTCTATTTTTGTTTTGACGTTTGCATATGAGATAAACGCATCATTCGTCAGTGAACTATCGCGAGATGAGCACATTGGTCACACAAGTCACAAAATGTTAAAAAATTGGTTACTTTGGTTTGTTTCATGAGCAAATGGGTGATTCCCTGTTTTGAGCCGTAACGGGGCCGACGTGGCATGCTAACTCAGCTTGGGCCCACCGTCAGTACATTTGTCGGGTAGTTACGTGCACGCTGGAGGGACGATTTATATGCAATGTGTCCATGTAGTAATTTGCGTTGTTTTTTTGCAAAGTGTGCATCTTGTCCCGGTCAAAATCCCCAATTCCACCCGATTCAGGAAGAACCCTAGCTTTTCTTCTCACTGTATCCTCACTTTCGATCTGCTTGAGATGGACCTGTTCGAAGGGGAGAGGTGGAGGCTGGAGAATAGGGAGGGGATATCTTCTTCCCGGGGGAGTGCTAGAGGCGCGGGGAGCCGGAGCTGCGGCCTGAGTTCGGTCGATGTGTGCTCTAGCACACGACCGAGATGTACCAACTGGAGGAGAAGCTGAGCGGCCATGCGCTGGTGGGTAAAGTGGAAGGGAACCGGCCTCTCGTGTCACCGGAGCAAGTGGTTGGTGCATTGGAGGCGCAATGTGGCCTCCGCCGCGACGACATCGCGGTTGAGGTATGTTCGCCTTCGACGGATTTTCTTCTACCGTTCCGGTTTGGCGAGGATTGCACTCGCGTGCTCATCCACCACTCCCGTAAGCTTACTACCGGTGGAAAGACCATCCAGTTTAGCCATTGGCAGAGCGGGATGGGTGGTGAGGCATCATCATTAAAGTTCTTGACTAGGTTGCACTTTGATGGGTTCCCGCAAGAGGCATGGGAGGTCGAGTTCGTTGCCAAGCTTGTAAGCAGTGTCGGTGATGATCTCATTAAGATGTTGAAGCCCACTGATCGCCTCTTCGTCGTTGTTGAAGCCTGGATGAAAAATCCTAACAAGTTGCCTAAATTGTATGAAGTGGAGCTGCCGGAACCTGATTTACGGCAAGATTATCCAACCTCTGACTCTGACGGGCCAATTTCATCGCCTACTACTCGTCTAAAAGTTGATAAGCTGTCATTTGTTCATATTCTGAAGATCCATGTTCTGAAGGTTATAGATCACAACCTATCGTAACAGAGTTGTCGTCTGCTTATGATTACGACGAAGAATCAGACAATGGTCGTTATCACACTTCCACATGCTATCCTGGTACAATTGATGGCACATAGAGGGCATACGTTGGTGGTGGGCATGGTTTTGCAGGGCCAAGCTCCGATGGTCGTTCAGGTGATCTCTTCGGGATGTAGATGAGAAAGAGATGTTGCATCTCTTGTATGTGGCAATGTCGCCTTTGTGTTTGATGTGTGGCAATGTAGCCTATGTGTTTAAGAACAATGTATCCAGACCTGCTTTATGCAATTTGTTGTTCTGTTGTGAACCTATTATGTGTAAGAGATCTATTTATGTAAGATTGATGTTGGGGATCTCTTTTAGTTGTGTTTTATCATCGTGAGATGGTTTTGCATGAAATTCATTTGTTGTTGCACAATATTTTGCAGAGATCTCCTTTTGCATATAGAACAAGTTCAGTTTGAACCTGAACACAACACTAGCAAAAGTACAAGTTCAGTTTGAACCTAAACACAGCAGTAGCGAAAGTACAAGTTCAGTTTGAAATTAGTACAACACTGAATTATGAACTAGAGTAGCACAAAGAATGATCATATCAGTCCTGTGGTGCTGATTATGTGATGTTGATCTCCTCTTTAGCCATACTTGTGCGAGCTACATCTCTTGCTCGTCTTCTACCTGCACTTGCTCCTCTTCCTCCTCGTGTTCCTCCTCTTCATCCTCTTGTTCCTCCTCTTGTTCCTCCTCTTCTATACCTGCACCTCCCCCTGTCTCCAAATAGAAGATATCGATATCCTCCAGCACCTGAAGTTCCTGCTGAGGGAGTCCTGGACTAAGGGGTCCTCGGGCCGCAGGCCTATCTCCCAATAGGCCGGCTCGGTGGGCCGCTCTCTAACTATCGCAGGAAGGGTCGGATTGTGGCACCCCGATAGAG
>CBMN010765541.1:0-11755 GCA_000582825.1 Hordeum pubiflorum
ACTCACACATGGAGATTAGATCGCAAGAAGAAAACATTGAAGAACACATCTTGAGATTGATTGATTGCAATATGTCTTACAATGGATGCCTAATGCGATGCACCATTACAAGTATGAACTGATGCAAGAGCACTATGGTGGTCGAGATGGCTATGGAGATGGAAATGGAGGCAACTAGGGTTTATGGATGAAGATGATGATGACTAGGTTTTGGCTTTCGCGCTCGTCTCCCTAATGAAATTTCCATGGGGTCCCCTTTATAAAAGTTGTTCAGGTAGACGATTTGCCTCGAAATCCATGCCAAAGGGGCGCTCGTACACGCACATGAGCTGAGAAATTGTTCGTGTTTTAGAAAACTGTTCGGGATTTGCAAGATTTGTTCGTGTTCCTTTTTTAAATCAGAGTTACAAAAAATCTCAACTTCTCCAAAAAATTGGAATATAAAAAATTGCGGCTTTTCAAAATTGCTCGCAATTGTCAAAAATATTTTCAAATATCAATGTTGTTGTGTGTTTTTATAAAGTTTTGCACCTTGATGTTTAGCTGTCGCTCTCTAGTGTAGTGGTTAATGGCTCGCGGTTAGTTGTCTACTGTGTGTGAGGTCGTGGGATCAAGGGCTTGTTTGGTCTGTGTCCTTGCCACTGTGCCTGGAAAAATTTAGTGCCTGGAATGGGCCTGAGAACCCTATGTGTTCTATGCCTAGGCATGCTAGCTTGAGAGAAGGGCGTTTGGTTGATGGCCAGGCCTAAATAGCATCATAGAATATTTTATTGTACCAATTATATATACAGATGTGGAGCCCACTGACCTAGCAAAATATTTTAACTCTAATCAATAGAGAGACATGCACTAGGCATGTGAAATTGGTTGCCTAGCCCCAGGCTAATGGTGATGCCTAGATTAGCCCAAGGCTAGTGATGACGTAGGCTTTTTCAGGTAAGGTATTTTGTCAATGGGAAAATTTTGTTTTTGCCACTCTAGCTTTTGCCAATTTTCCTTATGCCACTCTAGATTTTGACATTTCACTTTTGCCATTCTTAGCTTTTGATAATTATCATAATTGCCATTCCATGGCAAAAGCAAAATAATTTTTTTTTCCTTTTGCCACTCTTGGCTTTGAGAATGTATCACAATTGCCACTCTAAAGTTTTTCTTTATGCCACAGAATGACAATTGTGATAATTGTCAAAACCTAAGAGTGGCAAAAGTGAAATGTAAAAACCAAGAGTGGCATAAGGAAAATTGGCAAAACGGCAAAAACAAAATTTTCCCTTTGTCAATCCCCCGGGACACAAACCAAACGGGTCTCAGGCGGGTTTCAGGCATGCTTGTGGTCAGGCACAAGATCGTCAGGAAGGCATCCAAACTGACCCCAAATCCTGGCAAGTTGTGTTGTTTTTCAGCTTTTTTGTGTCACGCAATGGGAAACATGTTGGGCCGGCCCAGTTGTGCGGTGCTCTCCTGTGTGCGTCGAGCTCCTGTATGACGCAAAATGCGTCAAGGTCCCAGGATAAATCCACACACACGTTGGCTCGGCCCACAGTTCTCTGGAGGCCAACAAATTAATTTTTCGGATTGCCTCAAAAAAATATATTAATTTTTCGGAACAGACGACGCATGGGCCTCTATGCACAGTGGCGGAACCCATGGACCCCGACGCCGTCCGGCTCCTGCATCGGCCCATCCACGTCCCATCCTGTGCTGTCTGCTGTGAATGCGGCGACCCTTCCAGAAATTACAGTCCGTCCCCTTCCCCTTCCCCTGCCTGCTCCAAACTCCCAAGCTCCCTACTCGATAGCTGCAGCCTGCAGCTCCCCCTCAGATCCACCGCCGCCCACTCGGAGATTGATCGATGCCGCCACCGCCGCCGCCTAACGGGGGCAAGCTGACCCCGAACCTGGCGATGGACGCCGAGGGCACGCGCCTGCTCAACCTCACCGTCCTGCAGCGCCTCGACCCCGCCGTCGAGGACATCCTCATCACCGCCGCCCACGTCACCCTCTACGACTTCAACATCGACCTCAATCAGTGGGTCAGTCACCTCCTCCCCTCCCCTTCCCCCTCCCCCTGTCTCGCCCCCCCTTGATTCGCCGAAAACCTGATCCGATCCGGTTTGCTTGCCTTGTATTGCGCAGAGCCGCAAGGACGTGGAGGGGTCGCTGTTCGTCGTGAAGAGGTGAGCGAGGGTTGATAGATTACCGCTTGCGGCTGTGGCTGCGGCTGGGATCTGAATATCTGATTGGTTTCTCCTGTTGTAGGAACACGCAGCCGAGGTTTCAGTTCATCGTCATGAACAGGCGGAACACGGGTATGTTTCTGCGATCTAAGTCCATCGACTCAGTCGCGTGACTCAGCCATTGGGGCGGTACGGACGATCGCGATTAGAAAACATATTGCTTTTCGGTATCTATAAAGCGTGAGATCTCCTAG
The DNA here is from genome assembly GCA_000582825.1 of Hordeum pubiflorum. Lineage (NCBI taxonomy): Eukaryota > Viridiplantae > Streptophyta > Magnoliopsida > Poales > Poaceae > Hordeum > Hordeum pubiflorum. The sequence goes on from CBMN010765541.1 coordinate 2,431, forward strand.
ATGATAAATCATTAATAAGATTATAACCATTGCTCTTATGAAGTTGAACGTTCCAGTTCGGCGTCACTACAATGTTGGCTACTCGCAAAAAGCATGATGGGCCACTGAAACAATCCTAATACGCTGATCTTTCTTCTCGGCAGACTATTTTCTCAAGAAAATTCCACTCGACAAACCCAAACTTTTCACTAGTAAACTTAGAACATTCTACTATGAAAATACATGCTTTTTGTTAAGATCTTCTTGTGTGAAACCCCAATATGTTCCACTCGGTAAACTCTAAATTTTCAGATTGAAACCTTAAGCTCTCCACTCGGAATTTAAAATCCTAACTGAAGACAAGGAATATAAGTCAACTACGAAGTATAAGAACAAGTAATTTTGTTTACCATTCCATGTGGCGAGACTTGGCTAAAAAAGAGATTTGTTCCATGTGACCACACATTTGCCACAAAACATCACCAAAAAGAATGAAGCAAAGGGGAGAAGTAGCCAGCTACTTTGCTTGTACAGACCAAATATTATGGCGTGCTTGCCAAATGCTGGCTCGCTGTCCTGCAGGTCATTTTAAAGTTTTGCATCCTGTTCGATAGTTACGGCTTCCAGTTAGAAGGAAAATATTCTTTGTATCTGACTAACAAAAGTTGGCTTGAACTAACTGCCGACTTCTTATTTTGAGATGATTTATGAATGCTCAAATTGTTTAGTTCATTCATGGGAAGTTCAATATTGTTTCTCTTGTCAGATAATCTGGTGGAGGATTTATTAAGTGATTTTGAATACGAACTTCAACCTCCATATTTGTTGTACCGGAATGCTGCACAAGAAGTAAATGGTATTTGGTTTTACAATCAGCTGGACTGTGATGCTGTAGCAAATCTTTTTGGAAGGTACGACTATTCATGTATCATATGCTCATGTTGGAAGCCTCCTTTTCATGGCTCTGATGTTTATTGAACACCATTTATGCTTTACTCGAGCATACTAAAATTTTGTAAAAGTAGATTAACCATGTGCCAGAACCTTAGTAGGTTTCGAGATCTTATGAGTTTCAACTCTAGCCTAGCCCAACTTGTTTGGGACTCAAAGGCTTTGTTGTTGCAGACTATCTGATCTTGTCTGCTTATGTTAGATTGGATACATACCAGAAATGCATGCCCTGAAAGCTGCAACTATCCATGGCGGACTCACGGACTAAAAAATGGAAGTAATGGTGTAGCTGGATTGCAATTTTGTAGAGACAGTAGGACTTTAATGATGCGAAAATTTTGAACTTTTGAAAGAAAACCGATGGACAAACTGTAAAAGCCATTATATTTTACCTTTTTTTTGTTTCTGCTGACATATATACATATTAGGGCATCTCCAATAGCTGTAAGATGCTTGTTGGTAAATTTGCCATTGGTCAACCTTACATATGTGTCAAGTAATAAACGAAGAGTGTGACATTGTATGAAAATGAACCAGCACCTTGTGCACCAGCTCCAACGTAAAGAAAGAGAGCAAGCTTCCATATTCTCTGACCTCCTATTGGTCAACCTTACATACAAACGTTGGAGTACTTGTATGATACATTGTTGATTGATGACATGGATATATTTACAAACAAACTAACCAACAAATTGTTCGAGATGCTTTAGTGATACAGTAGGTGGTTCTGATCTGACCTTTTGGCAACATTTAAACTTTAAATATGTACTACCGTAGCTTCCTCCTTTTTCTTATGCAAGAGGAAATAGCTACACAGTTACTTGTGCCTCGTGAACAAACTTTTCTCGGTGGTAACCGCAGTTTTGCATCATAACAAGTGAAAATTAGTTGACCATGTTAACGGTTTGAAAATTAATAAAATTCTGTGATACTCGGAGCCTGTTCGGGAGCCCTCCGCTCCTGGAGCCGGTGGAGCGGCACCAAACGTGTCAACTCTGCAGATTAAATAATCGGGAGCGGAGCGGCTCGTAGTACAAATTGCCGGAGTCGTGAAAGTGGTGCTCCCCGCGCTCCGTCCCGTGCCTCGTAGCAAATTGGCCCAGGAGTTGAGTGTACTTTACCCACCAATGCCATTACTTACCGGTTCGGGAGATAAAACAGGAAACAGAACCCCACGAATGTCTCATCCTCACCCGTTCGCCCCTGATTCCCTTTCTCCATGTGCACGGCTGCACGCGTCGAGGAGCTGGAGTTGGGGGCCAAACGTTTTGCCAAATTATAAAATGTGCAGGTAGAGTTGGGAGTTGAGAAGCAAGGAGTGGACTTGAGAATTTAGAGGAGTAGAGGGCTGCCGAACAGGCTCTCAATATACATGAATCCTGATCTTGTGAAACTTTTTTCATGTAAGGATTCTAGGAGCATCGGAGCATCATGATCTTGTGTTCGATCGAATGGGGCATTACTATAATGTAATTGGAAGTTTCTCGAAAGGATTAACATGATTACCTGACCGGGTATCATTACCTCTGCACTGAAGAAAATAAAGGAGAATCTTGATTTTCGTAACAATCCGTCCCCTGTCTGAAAGTCATGCTTCACTGTGTTGCTTAATTCGAAGCATCAGTATGTATAATTATTAGATGTCTAACATGGGTGTGAATGATTAGGATTGATTAATCATGAACCGAACTTTGCCTTGTTGAAGTCCAAGTATCTTTTAAGTTTCTTAATTCCATTTTCCTTTGCAGGATACTGAATGCTTATGCCAGAGTACCTCCAAAAGCGAAAGTGCCTTCCACCAAAAGGTTTTTTTCTCCCTTGACTATACATGGGAGATGTTTTGATTGACTTATGCTGAATTATTCTAATGTACAACAGTGAGTTTGAGGAATTGGAGGCTGTTCCTACGTCTGCCGCTATAGATGGCCCCCTTGAACCTCTGCCAGCATCCACTCTCATTTCTGATACTCCTGATGAATCACTTGCCAATTACTTTGGTGTATGTTCTCTCTCCGTTTCGTTTCCTTCTGAATAATTTTCTGTTTCTTGCACTGCTCATGAAATAGTATATGCAGTGCCTTGGACTGTCATCTGGATCAGAATTAAAACACCATGGTTGCATTTTCGCTCTATATGTAGTGCTTCTACTGAATTATTCTTCTATACAAATATACAGGGCGCTGCAAGCATTGGAGGTGTATCAAGTGGGTCAATGGTTGGAAGAGCTCATCCATCCACTGAGAGCACTGCAGCTTCCCACATGCCACTGATTATGCCATCTGCTGCCCAGTCGCACCAAATACCCCCTCCTTTAGGAGGTTCATCAGCGCCACCACTGCCCCTGCAGGACACTAATGCCCATGCTAGCCATTCAACAAATCTTGTAACACCAGCATTCTTTGCTCCTCCATCGTCCTCTTCTGCATCACTAGCTCCGCCGATTTCATCAATGATGCCCACAGCACCACCTCTGCATGCAACTTCATCATCTGCTCAACATCCTCAGTACGGGCATGGCACCCCTCTACTCCAACCTTTTCCACCACCTGCACCGCCTCCATCTTTTGCCCCTGCACACAACAATGACTCTCTTATTTCACGTGATAAAGTTAAGGACGCCCTTCTGAGACTTGTTCAGGTATTTTCGCCATCAATAATCACAATATGTACTGTTTGCTCTTTTATATGATTCTAACTCTTGTGTCATGTTCCCAACAGAATGACCAGTTCATCGATTTAATTTACCGGGAGTTGCAGAATGCACATATGTAGGCTGCTTCCTAGGTCGTCTTGTTGCTCGCTGCGCGACAAGAGTATTTCTGTTCTCTGTGAGTTTTGTACGCTGGCTCTGGAACTTCTGTATAGCTTTGTATCGATGTGTTGATGTAGATTCTTTATAGCAATGGCTGGTAGTATTTATGGTCTTCCTTGTTTACAAATGACTATGTCAATGTCATTACATTTGTGTAATTGAAAGAAAAGGAGTTTGTAAGGATGTTATGGTATCATCATTTTCGTGTGTTTTACTGAGCAATCACCTCAGTATCAGAGTTTCATGGAATGCAAATATCTGGTGTGATTTACTGAACATCTGCTGTATTAACTATGCATTAGATTATGAAGTATATTTTCTTTTCAATTTGAGCTTTGGCCTACCAACAAGTTCTATTGAAGCTTATGGCTTGAGGCAAAACTTTGCTCCAGATACCTTTGTAAGATAGCCAAGACATTGTACTATGATGTTTTTGGACAAAAAGGTATGTTAAACTTTTTGCACTGGAGTGTCAAGGATTGAAATGACAGTTAGTTCAACATAGAGTCGTCAAAGAGTTACTCCCTCATCCGTATTTATTGTCGCTGGTTTTGTATAACTTTACCAAAATATCATATCAGTAGTGAAACCGAGCTTCAAAGTTTATAAGTCATATCCTCTCAACTTCCATAGTTTCCCTTTCTGAAAATTAATGCAAAAAAGAGGAGTAAATCTTGGCTCTGAGCTACAGTACATTTACATTGTGGCAGCGACTTTCTGTAACCTACGGGACGAACACGTATTCACATTCCTCGCACGTGTGAGCAAACCTTCTACTACTCGATGCGCGCGCGCTCACCGGCACGTGAGCATCACCAGGAACCCGACGAACGCCGCCGCTCCGACGCCGGAGCAGCAGAGGTCGACGAGCCCCTCCCGCCTCGCCTTCCACTCCTTCCGCGCGCTCTTCCCCTTCACGAACTCCCCGTACTGCCGCGCCGCCTGTGCCTCCGCCTCCGCGCCCCGGCCCTGCCTCGGGGCGGCCATGGCCGCGGCAACCGCTGCCAGCCCGTCCCGCCCGCTGACGCCGCCGCCGTCGCCGTCCTCCACGCACAGGCTGACCTCCCGGACGTGCCCAAACCGCTCGTCGCACGTGACGGCCGCGTCCAGGGCGACGCCACCGAGCACCACGGTGAACCGCGCCACGGTCTCCCCCGTGAGCCAGCTCCGGTCAACGGACACCGGGCGCCGGCTGGAGGCGTTGACCGCCCGGCCGGACGACGGGTCGAGCAGCAGCCAGCTCAGCGTGAGCTCCGCCGGCGCGATCGGGGTCGCCGCGGAGAAGCCCTCCTGCAGAAGCGCGTCGACGCGGAGCGGCGAGCCCAGGAACCACGCCGACGAGGCGTCCGTCTCCACCACGCGCGACATGATGCAGACCCCCTTGTGGTGCAGGTCCACCGCGGAGACGAGCCGGCTGGGCAGGGCGGGCGCGACCGTGGCCGTGGCCGCGGCCGTTGTCGCTGGGAACGGGAACGCGTCGGCGAAGAGCGCCCGGTGGAAGCCGTCGCCGGTGCCCCTGCAGCAAGAATTGTCGAGGAGGCCGGCGACCGACGGCCAGAGGGCGAGGCAGAGTCCGTGCCATGTCTCGGGGTCGTTGGCGAGGTCGTGGAAGCTGGAGCTCGCGCAGCCGAGGGCCGCCAGCGACGCGCCGTCGAGCCGGCGGAGCACGAGGGACAGCACGTCCGCGGGGAGGTCCTCGATGACCGACTCTGCTACGCCGCCGCCGCACGCCGGAGAATCGTAGCTCATCATGCTCTCCTCAGGCTGAGTACTCGCCGCCATGGTGGACAGACACAAAGCTCGCACCGGTGCAATTCCTTTCTTCCTGTGCGACCTGTGAATTAGTTATGCACTCGTGTCAAGTACGTATATGTTTATACCTTTATGTGTGTGTAGTATATATATATAGCGAGCAAGTAAGGTGAGGGGGAGTGATCACGGTCTGAAAGCGAGAGGGTTCCTTTTGTTCAACTGATCAACTCTGAACTTGCTTGCGTTGCCCAAAAGCAAAGCCCCGAATAAAACAAATAAACAAATAAATGTCGTGATGTTTCTGGGTTTGTTTTTATCACTGACGAATGGGCCGTGCCGTTCTATCTCCTTGGACTGACGTGTCAGCTAAGGGATTCCTCCTGCCATATAAAAATGGACAAGTTGCTCAAGGCAAAGGCGTTTCTAGTCTTGTGGGTGATGCTGTGGGATGGAGTCGACACGTCACGCCTGCATCTTAAAAGGAGAAATCAAACCGGCACAAGAAGACTCGGGGAGACAGACTTGGCGGCGTTGCCGTGCGCTACAGGACTCGTCTTCGCACCTGTAGCTCAACGTACAGTATAAAGATGGAACTGGTACGGGAGCGATCTTACCGTACGTGTCGGGATGGCAACGCTGAAAGCCTAAAACATGTGTGTTTCAGTGTTGCAGAAAATTTTCCTTCCCCGCCTCTACAAGCAGGGCCTCAATGTCACAATTAACAACAGATATTGAAACTAACATCGTGATAGGTGTATTTTCTTGGCGGGGGTTGATATGGAGTATTTGTTGAATTATAGATGGGCTTTTGACCAAGACGATAATTCCTGATTAATCTCTAAGTTTTAGAGTATATAGGTGCATGGTAAATGATGAAAAGTTTAGTACCATAATGCTAATGAAGTAAGAGTGAGACTTTTTTATAAGGGTTGCTCGACCACATATCATTGAGAACTTGTAAAGAGGAGTCCTTCGCCGCTTGCCTCGGCATGCTGGGGGTCGTGGGAATGAGCCGAACTGAGCTCACACCTATGCGCTTATATTTGCCGGTCAGAAATGGTTAACTAATCTCGGATTGATAAGGTTTTTGGAAGCATTTCAGCGCAACTGCTCCCGGTCCATCCCCGTCTCCGACCTTCTTTGCTTCGACTACTTCCCCTGCATCGATTCCATGACGAACGACGATGAAGCAACAAAGAAGAAGGCCACAAACGACATCGAGGCTGCTATTGCCATCGCCGCGTTGGCCTGGCCAACTGGAGGGTATAATTTATTCATCCCCTACTTGCTCGTTCATGTGCTAGCCGTATATACAATGTTCATAGATGTTTCGGTTTTATGTATTATACGTGCTTACATGCTTAAGTATCGGTATGAATTGCATACTGTGATTGCCATGTTTATTATCTACTCGGGGTTAGATTAATAAAAAATGTGCTAATATATCCAGTAGTATTAATCACAAGAAAAAAAAACGCGTCTACAACTAGACTTGCCTAATATGACCTCTATGTATCCGTGCATCCGCGTATGTAAACAACATCCGATCACTCATCATTTGTCCGTGCCCATAACCGTCCATCACATATTCCATATAATCTCATGCAACTTCGATTGACACCACGAAGCTAAATTTAACATCTAGCATGACATTGGATAGCTTTGGACATAGCAAATTTAACTTACAACCGGTCATAAACATACCAGATCTAAAAAGTACAGACCCTACCCGACCCATAGTCGGACCTGCTAGATCTGGCCTTTAACGCCCTTTGCCTCACGCGGTGAGTTGCCCGTGCCTCCGACTCGAAGAGTCGCGGCCGCGGGCTCAGCAATGTCGGCATGAGCTCCCGCAACGCCCGGGAGGAGAAGTGTGCGGAGGTAACAAGTGCCACTGCTCGCCCCGCCGCCTCACCAGGGAGGGCAGGGTCCGTGACGAGCCAACACGGTCGGCCACATAGCCTTAGCTACCCGTTGAGCCGCCCGAGAGAGCACAGAGCTCGAGCTCCCACTCATGTCCACCCGTGATCAGCGGAGGGTGATGCGTAGGATGAGCTCCTCGTCGTCCGGGTCGGAGTACGAATCTCCGCCACAAGCGCATCCCAAACAATAGGGTCGGGATCGCTTCTAGATTCGCGACCATGGTGGCTTGGGGAGGGGAACATGCAAGGAGTGGAGCGAGGCGAAGTGAGGGAGCGGGGCGGTTGAGAATGAGGCTAGAGTTTAGTCCAGGTGAGGATGCGAAGGTGTTTATGTGGTGTCGAGATGCACCACCATGGACTATATGTTGTGTCAGATGCGTCCAGACCACCTCATATTCGCTCCACATATGCGCTAAGTTTCAGGGGTAACGGACAACTCAGACATTTGAGCTAGGTTTCAGGGGTTCAGTTGTTGAAAATATGTCCTAGAGGCAATAATAAATGTATTATTATATTTTTCATGTTCATAATTAAGTTTATATTTATGTAGTATAATTGCATTGATTCTTGAATATGAGATTCAGATAAAAACTCATCTCCATGTGTGGAAACATAAATATGAATATGATCCATAGTCATGCCTCTAAGACTAGTTCATGTATTTGATGATGACTTTTTTCTGATCACGAGCATTGTTAGGATGCTATCAACAATGATAACACCTTGTTATCAGAACAATGGAGATGGATAGACTCAACTTATGAATTACTGCGAAATCACATCGTTATTATACCGTCGTTATTTTTCATATAAAGTGTTAACGTTTACTTAGTTCCTTAAATCATAGGAATATCGTACACTATCATACCGGATGGTTACTTTGGGGTTATCGAATGTCACTTCGTACTGGATATGAATAGAAGTAACTTACATATATACCGGAGACGTATATCTAAGTATCAATAGTTCAAGACTTGGATTTACTCCTCAAACGATAGAGAGATAGACTCTAGGCCCACATGGTATTATGGTATTATTATCATCTAGCCAGACACATGTGATTAAGATCATTGGATACCGAAATACATAAATGAGTAAAAGGAACAACAACGGTAACGAGAATAATAGCTATAATGATCAAAGTGTTGATCAGGGGGATACCGATAATCTCACCTCAAGTTTTTTAACACATCGGGAAGCAAAGGAAATGGTATTCGTAAACAAAATATTCGTTCGAGTCTTCGTAAGTATGCGAGAGTTATCAAGGGTGTCCAGATCTTGCTGCTAACTGTTGTGTGGAAAGTATTCCGGGTCATGTCCTTATTTCGAACCTGTTGGGTCACATGCTTAACGGGTAGTAATTAAGATGAGAACTATAGTTTGAGAGAACGAGCATCGAAAGAGTTTCGGATGGATTCGAAAGTGTTCCCTACGGTCTCAAAAGCATTTCGGGAATTCCGAAAAGGTATAACATGTCCAAAAATGTTTTGGGTCTATATATGAAAAGTTTTGAGAAGGTTCTAAATTCTAGAAACTTACAGAAAAATTCAGAATATAGTTTAGGTCCCTCTTGGATTGCCCCGAGGGGCAGCCCCTAGTGGGCCAAAGCACCCCCCCCGCCCCCGCATATATATGGAAGGGGTGGGCCAAATTGGGAGGAGGAGGAGGAGTCCTCCGTCTCTAGTTCAGGAGGAAGGACTACTCCTCCTAGTCGGCTGCCCCTTTGGCCTTGGCCGTCTCCCACTTATATATGTGGGGAGACACCCCCCTTGAGCACAACAAATCCTAACGGGATCCCGGTATAATTGGACTAATGGTTTAGCCTCCTAATTATACGGGTTTTAATTCTGGTCTATTCTATACCTACTAAAAATGGGATTAGTGCTTGTGCCTGACGTGGCTTGAGACT